>PPKV03000043.1:0-40046 GCA_003706285.3 Kuraishia ogatae
CCCCCCAGTCCACCGTCCACCGCCCACTTTCCAAGTCCACAGTCATCCACCACAAAAGTGTGCGCTGCAGCATATTGAGATAGTGCCCTGAGCTTAAGAATAAATCATAATTAAGCTCAGTGGGTGTATACGGAGGGAAAGAAGGAAAACTTGGAATATATTTGGCTTGCGAAAAAAATGCAAAGAGCTGATAAAATGCTGATATAATTTTACTATCTCATATAAACTATACTTCAGGTTTAGCAATCAATATTCTCTCCTTATCTCGTAGTGTATCCATACTTTGTGCAACTTTCATGGACAGGTATATTTTTTCTCACGCTATCTTTACGTTGTCTTCCTCTATACTCTCTCTTCTACGTTGTCTTTCCCTATTCTCTCTCATCTACGTTGTCTTTCCCTATACTCTCTCTAGGCTCTCTCAGTGTGATCTCTCTGTACGCCCCCCATGTATGCTCTCTCTAGATTCTATCAAATACGTTCTTTGTTCCTTCATTATTCTCCGCATGTATGCTTCTTAACTCACACGATGGTACTGAGGTAGTGCTTCAATCTACGGTACAATTGCAGCATAAATGGGGCGATGTATGTGTGCATGCAGCACCTGTGAAGTATACCCATGATGCTGTGCTCCGACATTCATCACTAGCCTCTACCTTACCCAGTTGATAATTTCACTACCACACTGGATTTTTCACCCGATGACTTTTAGGCGTACACTGTTAAGAGAGAATGAGGTAAAAGCCCCATAAGCATGTAAATCTTCAGCTTGATCACACTACAAGACAAAGTTCACAGTTTATATCGGAGCTATTGGTTTTTCCCCTTGTTTGGTCGTATCTTCTAATTTTGCATAGTCATTTATTCACTGATATTGTGGTTGACACAACACCATCTGAAGTAGAAGAGGCATTGTCTGATCACTCACAATCCTGAGACATAACCACACTGTATTTGTCACAACAATGTCTAATAAATTGGGAAGAGTAAGTAAAAAGGTGAAAAGAGCTAAAGATTCTAAGGAGACTGTATGAAAACAACATAAGAGTGGTGATTCCACTGGAGCTAGAAGGGCAAGTGATAGTACCTGAGTACCAAACTGCCAGACAAGAGAGATATTCAGCGCAGGCATCAAAACACTTTAACAAGACATGCATTCAAGGAACCAACATGTTGGTAAAGGGGGCTAATACGCTGCATACAACAAATCACAGACAAAGGTACCGATCTTCTCTGGAATTTGTGTTGTAATGTGGCATTATATCCTTGAGGATGATTAGTCTATTGATGTGCCATACTGTTATTCCTTGCTATGTTCTTTGTTTCTGCTGCTCAGCACTCATTGTCAGTTTTCATTGTTTATGTTCGAAATTTGGCATTCGCTATAGTGCCTTGTGCTTCTGCAGCCCCAATCTTCCCTTTGGAGTATTCATTCAGTCTTAATGCATCCCTCAGGATGATCTATTGCATCACATGCTATCGATATACTCTCACTAAGTGTCTATCGCATCTTTTATCACACATTCTTACTAACATACGTCTTTAGACCGGAATTTCGTTTGCCCGCGTATGGCACCATGTGGATGTGGCAGAGGATCCACGTACCCTTGGCCGTCTTGCTACACAAATAGCGATTGCCCTTATCGGGAAACACAAGCCAGTATACCATGAAACACATGACGTTGGCGACTATGTGGTTGTGAGCAACTGCTCACACTTGAAAGTGACAGGCGACAAGTTCAAAGAAAAAACATACTGGAGCCATACTGGCAGGCCCGGTAGTGGCAAGGCCACACCAATGGAAAAGATAGCTGCCGACTTAGGTTATGGTGAGATCATCAAGAAGGCTGTGAGCAGGATGTTACCAAAGAACAAGTTCAGAAAGCCTCGTTTGGAGAGGCTCAAGGTATTTGATGGGTCTGAGCACCCATTCAAGCAGAACCTCATTGCATTTGCCGATGAGCAGCCTATTGTGAAGCAGAGACTCGAGGCCCTTGAAAGGAACAAGAGGGTGATGGAGGAGTATAAGCAGAGGTTGGGTAAATAAGAGCATATTGTATATACCTCACTGAAGAGGACTTCAAGCGATACACGGCAGTTGACCATGACAGCTAAACGAACAAGATGGGTCATTTGTATATATTTCTAATGGGCAATGTTGAATGTGAAATTTTCAAATTTAATATAATATATATATAAATAAATGAATAAGCAACGTGGGATGCGGGGCGGAGTAAGGTGAGCAAGTCATGAGGTATAAAGAGAAAGTTGTGGAAACAAGACAATATTAGCTTTGTCTCATCCACGAAGTTATTTCAATATAACAAGAGATATTGAGGGATTTGCTACTGCACTTCCGCTTGTTACTTCCAACTTATATATAACTCCCACTTGTTACACCTCTACATGATCTTCAATCAATACCTTGATATTACCATTGGAAGGATCGCTGCTCGTCTCCATAGCTTTGTCTGCCTCCTCCAGTGGGAACCTATGTGTAACCAGCTTGTCGACATTGATAACCTTATTAGCTATCAAATTGATGACAGGTGGCCACGTATCGTGGTACCTGTTGATAAATTTGACGTCGATCTCACTCAACGACAGGTGCATGAACGGAAAGTTATTGATATCGCCTTTCCCCACACCAATGACAGTGAGCGTTCCCTTCTTCCTTACCAGGAATGCACCAACGGCAATGGAACTTTCAACACCAGTGCACTCCAGCACAGCACTAGGCTGAACGTACTCCGAGTCACCAAACAACTTGCGCATATTGGCGGCGTTCTCTGCATTACTCAGCTGCAGATCAACCTTGTATGTCATCACTTCGGGTATGAGCTCTTTGGCAAATTCTAGCCTCTTTTCAGAGATATCAGCAATCGCCAAAGGTGTTGCACCGCTTGCCTTGCAGAGCGTCAACACACAAAGACCAATAGGGCCCGCGCCCATCACGGCCGCTGGTCTCCCCAACTTCACCACCGACTGTTCCAGGCCGTGGTAGGCAACACAAACAGGCTCAACCATAGCACCTTGTGCATAGGTCATATGGCCTGGAATCGGATGCAGGAACCTCGCATCATGCACTTTGAACCTCTGCATGGTTCCATCGTAGGGATACACAGAGGAGAATTGGGTCTCAAGACACAGGTTGTAATCTCCCTGCATACAAAGGTAACACACCCCACAGGGGAGCTGGGGTTCAATGGCTACACGGTCCCCAACTTTGACGTTTGTAACGCCTTCTCCCACAGCTATGACATCACCACTTGACTCATGGCCCATCACACAGTTTCCTTCAAGGAGGAGGTGTCCTATATGGCCGTCTTTCCAGAAATGGATATCAGATCCACAAATGCCCGTCGTTCTTACATGGATGAGGGCTTTTCCTGGGCCCGGTTTCCCCACTGGGTTCTCCACAACTTCAATACGGTGGTCTGGAGTGGCCTGAAGGGAAGGGTTGGGGAGGTTGAGTGATATTGGTGACATTATTCTGTGAGATTGATTATAACTTATCTGTAGTTATGTGAATGATTATGTATATGTCTATATGGTTGGGCGTACGCAGTGAGCAAATGACACGCTCTATTGTTGTATGTTCTCTATTGAGCTATACTGTCTGTTGACTTATATGGCTGATATAGCTGAGTTTATATACGATATCTATCTCTATTGAGGACTACTCTACAGAGTATATCTGCTTGTGGAAGTAAAAACTTTTGGAGGGATCGCCCGCCTTTAAATATCCACTCTTCACCGTTAATATCCCCCCAACAGTCCCTCAATATCCCCGCCTGTTGTATTGTGGATAAATCTCTCCATTTTCCCCTGAATCCCACTCTTCCCTGGAACTCCAGCCTGGAGTGAGCTGCGCTGCCCATGCGTGATAAGGTGTGGGGTAAAAAGAAAATGCTAGCTGAAGATAACACTAACAACGTGGGGCGCCTTCGCTGAGGCTTGACAGCGAAGCATGATGCGTGAGGCTTTTTTAAGGGGCTTTAAGCTTCGTTTCTTATCCAATAGTCGACTACCATAGATGTGGTCACAAAGCAGTAAGACAATGAATGCTGCAGAACCCAAGGCACATCTAATAGGTAAGCGGAGGACACCTGTATCAGGTGCGGCCCATTCCAGCCAATAAATGTGTACTGTGATGCCGCCTTCACAGCCCTTGCATTGCAGTACGACCCGCTCCAATTGGCAACACTTATTTAAAACCATTACATTTAAATAATACATCCATGCATCGACACCATTTTGTACACGCAAAAAAGTGCTCCAAGGGGGAACCCTTCCACCGTTGCGCGAATTCGGCTGTGGTTTGTCTCATTTATTGTCACTATTACCCCACATTCAGAGCAGTGAGCCTATGCCTATGCATAGAGCTCTGCGGTTATTTCGCACTGCCAAGCCTGGGGTGCGGGTGGGCAGCGGGCCGGGTTGAAGGGCCGCAGTTGCCCATATCCTGGCGATGAGCTGGCAAGCAGGCGAGATGACCTGTTACGGAGAGGGACCAAGCGAAATGCTACCCTTGAAAGCGGAAGTGAACCCAGGCCAGAAGGAAGTCCAAGGCTCGTATGGCCCTTCAAGGGACACATGCACAATAGGCCATATACATAATAGGCGCCCTGGCAATTTTTAAAGTTAAAGTGAGAAGAAAAACAAATAGTATTTTGTTTAATTAAATATTTTTTCTTATGGCAAATTGTAGTTTTTTTTATGGATATCAGCTCGTAGTGAGTTGGCTTTTTACGACAAAATGGATCATCAATTATAGCTTTTGTGTTTTTTGATGAGATTCTCACTACACCACGATATAGATAATTACGATAGAAACAATAATATTGTAGACAACTAATCTAAAGTAACACTGACTGAGAATTTATATGCCATTGCTGACGCAAACAGATATATTAAATAATAAGTATGCTGTCTCGACCAAGTTTATGCTGAATAAACTCTTGGATGAGTCTTGAGAGATGTCCCTCACTCACTAATCTCTCACCCACGGAGAATACTTTGTGTGTGATACCCACATCCGGATATGACCGCCAACACAGGGTGAGTCGTTCGTTGTATGCGAGCAAACGCAATCGGATAAACCTAGTTGGGTGCAGATAAGAGCGTTGGATTTGCAGTTGCTGGGGCCAACCTGTGTGTCTGACTTACAAACGAATAAACAAGATATACAACGGCAAGAAGAAGCAAATTCAAATTTGCATACATATCATAAACATCATCAATTGGAACTGGTGGCATAGTTGTTGCGTTTAACTCCCTGTACTTTTGCCAGAGCCCAAGAATAACTCATCACACCGTTAGCGCACATAGTGAATCACATACATATATAAATATACACATACTCCTTGTATGCATATACGAGGTTGATTAGTGGTTTTGTTAGGCATGACAATCACATGCCATTTTTAAGTATACTATACAACTCATACAGGAAAAAGTACATAGTATGAATTTTGCTCTCATACGAAGAAAGTCTCTTGCCGGCGTGCCGGTTAGGCTAATGGTCAATCCATATAGTGCTCGCCAGCTCTCTCGTTACATACCGGTGAACAAGCCAGAAAACACTAGCCATGAGCGTAGAAATACTCAGGAGCGGTTTGTGTTGGACTCCAACATCACTCAATCAAAGGTCAAGTTGCGGAGGTCGCCCTTGAAACCAGCTCTGCCCTTTTCTCACTTTCTCACAGATACCTTCAATCGGAAACACGACTACCTCCGGATTTCGATAACCGAAAAGTGCAACCTGCGATGTGTGTACTGTATGCCAAGTGAGGGAGTAGAGCTGACTCCCAGTGATCAGCTACTCACGACGGACGAAATCATCAAATTGGCAACTATATTCGCAAGGGAAGGCGTGCGCAAGATACGGTTAACAGGAGGTGAGCCCACTGTGCGCAAAGACATAGTGGCTCTTGTTGAGCGTTTGGGCAAAATTGAAGGAATAGAAGAAATATGCATTACATCAAATGGACTGGCACTGCACCGGAAACTGCCCGCTTTAGTGGCTGCAGGCGTCACGTCGCTGAACCTTAGTCTCGATACGCTTGTTGAAGGCAAGTTTGTGTTGATCACGCGCCGTAATGGTCTTAGTGCAGTGCTCAAGTCTTTATACAAGGCATTAGAGTTGGGTGTTCCGAAAGTCAAAATCAATGTTGTAGTAATGAAAGGTTTTAATGAGGATGAAGTGGTGAATTTTGTTGAATTGGCTAAATTGCATCCTGTAGAAGTGAGATTTATTGAGTATATGCCGTTTGACGGGAACCGGTGGAGCAATAACAAGATGGTCACATACGATGATCTTCTTAACAATATAAGGACAAAGTACCCTGACATCGAAAGGTTGCCGGCGAATGCAGGAGATACCGCTAAAGTTTACAGCATCCCTTCCTTTGCGGGCCGGATTGGGTTTATCTCGTCGATGACCTCCGATTTCTGTTCAAGCTGCACGAGGCTTCGTCTCACTAGTGACGGAAACCTCAAAGTTTGCCTTTTTGGGAATGAGGAAACCTCATTGAGGGATTTACTGAGAGGTGGGGCGTCAGACAAGGAGCTCTTGCAGGCAATTGGTGGTGCTGTCAAGAACAAGAGGGAAAAGCACGCCGGATTAGGTGAATTGGAAAAAATGCCAAATAGGCCAATGATTCTGATTGGTGGGTAGGTTATTAATTTGTTTGGGGAAAAATGCTCCTGTTTTTTTTGTATTTGTTATACTGACTAAATCCCCCCAGGTAAAAATCGCATGGCTTCAGCTCATGAGCGGTTATCTGCTAAGAGGGACAGATATAGTGACGGATTTAGAACATTCAGCGGAACTCTCAGCGAGAAACCGTTTAGTTTGCCATTGATAGCGAAATCCATGAGTCTCAGTACTGTCGTGAATATGGAGAGCAGAGCATTCACCACTGTGAGGGTTGCTAATAGGGGCATCCCAGAAGAGGACAAGACCGGAAACCACGATCGGAACGGTGATTGGAACATAGATCGGACCGCGCGCCGGAATAGAGATCAGAGCATAGATCGGAGCACATACCTATCAGCTAGTGCAGAGAGTACATCTCCTAATGCGGGAAATTCAACTTCCAATGCAAGGGGCCTGTCGCCGCTTAATGCAGAGTTGACACATGTAACTGCTTCCGGACAGGCGCGCATGGTTGACATACACAACAAGGACATTACGCACAGGATTGCCGTAGCAACGGGAACAATAACGTTTTCAAACCCCGTGGCAATCGATCTAATACATACAAACACAAACAAAAAGGGCGACGTGTTGAGCGTAGCAAGAATCGCGGGGATTATGGGTGCGAAACGCACCTCGGAATTAATTCCTCTTTGCCATCCTATACAAATCACAAAGGTTAATGTTGAAGTTGAAGTTGATAGTGTGGGTAACAAAATTCACGTGCACTGCCTCGTTGGTTGTGAGGGTAAGACGGGTGTTGAAATGGAGGCAATGAATGGAGCAAGTGTAGCGCTTTTGACTATATATGATATGTGTAAGGCGGTTGATAAGCTTATGGTGATAGGGGATATAAAAGTTGAACACAAAAGCGGGGGTAAAAGTGGCACGTTTCAATTGGAAAAGCCAACGGTACACCCCTCTTAACAGGATGCAGTCCTGTTAAAGGAGGGTTATGTAATGTATATAACACACAACAATAACTAAAGAACCATATTACCTCCGCTGGTATACATATTGTTACAGAATACACTTTCTCTTCCCAAACTCCTCTCTATGCAATTGCCCAACAGTCTCGAATATTCCCTCCCTATTTCCCATTGGCATTTCTCGTACCCCGTCTTCAACATTATAAGCAATCCCACTATGTTGTTGAGATGGGAAACCTGAGGGATCTTGCTGGAGATTGCCTTAACCGTCCTACGGTAGCCCACACTGTCTAATTGGTTAAGGTCACTAAATGACCTTCCCGCAAGGAGAGCCAAAGAATCTCTCACCCTCCTCAAATAAGAGTGTCCGTCTTCTCGATAGGGAATGAACTTGTCAGGTGCCTCAGGTTTATCAGGTGCCTCGACATCACCCGTCCCATCTGATCGAGCCAATGATTTCTTTGCACCCGTCTTTCCCCCAGTGTACGAACTATATTCATCTGATTCCACTCCGTAGAGCTTAAACGAATACGCCCACAACACCAGAACAGCGCTGATCACCATATTAGGTCTATGTAAGAAAGGGTCTCCATCTGGCTCATACAGATAGTTGACTTTATCCTGAGAATCATCTGGCGATAGTAACATCTCACATAGAAATATAATGGCAACTGTAATAGAGACGCGCCCCGAAGATGTGGAGGCCCATTTGCCCACCCTCTCACTTACTATCTGGTAATCCTCAGGGGTTGCCCTAACGTTCATCCTACTCGGTGCACCAGCGAATATGATATAATCGTAGTGGGTGATTCTCGTGAAGATCTGTGCGATATGGTAGAGTGCGAACTTGCACCGCGTGTCTGTGGATTTGAGGGCTGTTGGGATAAATGGATCATGAGGCGTCATGGGAGGCTGGTGGGAAAAATGGGAAAGGTGGTTTGTGGGTGAACTCCCACTGGCACTCCCGGTGCTGTGGATCGAAATCTCACTATTGCAACAGTTGCCTCCGCATAGTTGGCTTCTCCATACATCCATGGCCAGCAGAAGGGTCTCCTTCCAGGTCTCCTTCACTTGATCCCAGCCCAAGAAGGAGAGTTGGAGGTCTTTTTGCTCCATCTGGAACATGATCGTTAAAAGTCCAGCAAGCAAAAGCTTACGCGAGAAGGCATCAGTGGGGAAATATTGACGGGAGAGGAGTTTCCGAAGAGCGGATAAGAAGGGGGGCTGAGCCTCTGTGGGGGAATACGGTGAGCTAGCATTTGTCTTCGTGGAATCCCCATGGGTCTGTTTCCTCCTATTGGCACGCCTACTAGCCCTTGGAGAGCCAGGTGATAATGTGGGTTGTGGCTGGGACGGCGAAGCTGCGGATTGTGGCTGGGATGGTCTTGGTGTCTCCATACTGGCGCTGAAGTTGCTTCTTCTACTCCCAATATAACTACTCCAACCTCCAGCAAGAACCTCCAGGGGGGTCTCCCATAGTTCATCCGAGCACGGCAAATTAAGCTTGATCTGGTGAGCGTACAGCGTTAACTGATGCCCAAATACAGTGGCATGGACCGTGTCTATGTAGAAGGCCATCAGAGCGGCTCTCTTCATGGACTCTTTTTCCACCCAATTCATAGTGAAGGGATGAACAGAGCCCTCCTTGGTACTCTTGTCATTACCTGTTTTACCCTCCTCTGCCACTTTGGAGTCACCCCCCAATATGGGACTTCTCCTTAAAATCTGGATCTTGGCCCCATTATGCTGATAAGCCCTTTCGTGCAAGTCTCTTGAAGTGCTGGTGATCTCGTATGTCTCGAGAATCAAAAGACACTGGATAAACCACGCCTTGCATGGTGGTTTGGCGTCCTTGGAAGAGAGCAACAACCACCGTAATGGCTCAGCGATCACATCAGCCAACCTATGAGGGTCATGGAACGACGCCCTTTCCTGTTTATTGAGGCACCTCACCATTGAAGCCCCCATCATTATCATAGAGAGGAGCAACAACGGAGGTGCGGCATGAGTGGAAAAGGAAGGTCTGTGGAGAATGGGATACTGCAAATGATAAAGACGCCAATATGTGTCTAAGAACTTTTCAAATGAAGCACAGTTAGCATCTGGGTGATCTTTTAAAGCAGGAATACATTGAAGCAGCGAGTAAAATATGCCACCGTCTACTAATGTGGGGTAATACTTAGTGGAGGAGTCGTAATCCACAGGTGGCTGTTGTGAAAGGAGAGGTTGCTGGAATGGTGCTCCGCCTCTTATACTAGCATCGTTGTCCAAAGTTAGATCGCTTTGGTTAGATTGAGAGTCTTGGCCATATGGAAGGATATTTGCTGATTCTCCGCCACCGCCGTCAAACCCTATTGTGAAGTCACCATAGCCAATACTGAAGTTGTTGTAGGTATCAGGATATTCTACAGGAAGGCACACATCATGAAACAACCAGTCTATCAGTTGAGAAGGTGAGAATGCATGGTCGGAAGCCGTTGGCGTATGAGGTGGGTAATGGGAGAATGAGTTAGGAGGGATGATGCCCTCTTGATTTCCTTGATTCACGTCTTTATTGTCCCCGTTATAGGAGAGAAATGTGTCTCTGATGAACCTCGGATCAGTCTCTGTGGTTGTGGAGATGGAAAGCTCTCCTCCTAGTATGCTGTGATTACCATTATCGTTATCTATATTGCCATTATCTACATTTCCCCCGTCTACGTTGCTTCTGTCGTTGGGTACAGGAAATACGTCAAACCCCTTCAAGCCAGTTTCCTTTATTGTTCCGCCCACCACTACATTGTAACACATCCCATCTGCACAGGTTGTACTGGTTGGTGGGTCCTTTACCATGGTATTCCTCGTGTTATCAATGCTCTCTAATGATCCAACACCAGGAGTTGCAGGTGAGGCCGCACCCCCACTATTTTGACTACTATCATCATCCATCTCTTTCGGTTCCCCTTCTACTTTTACAGTGATTCTCTTGCTTCTCCTCTTTTTGCTTAGCTTCTCAGCCTGTCGCCTTTTCCTCTCTTCTCTTACTGGATGCCTGCCAAAATGCTTATCCCTGACGTCACACCGGGCAAATCTCCTTCCACAGTTTGGCCAAGAACACACAAACCTACCATTCGAGTGTCCTTCCTGGTGTCTTTTAAGGTGGTCATGTCGTTTAAACTGCTTACCACACCCTGGGAAGGAACATACATAGGGAGAATTACCATTATGAGGGGACATCATGGCTGCTTTGATCTGCTCAATACAATACACTTTCAAAGACTCAAAGCCTCTCAAAAACTCAAAACCAGTTGAGATATTCAGTATTCACAGCCCATGAGCAGTTAGTTTGTTAAGCCATGCAACTAATGGCTTCCTCCAGACCTCGACTACTGCAACGGTCAAAGTCTTTTAGAATGTACAGAAGTTTGAAGGTTATTATGGTTCTCTTGTATGTATGGAAACTTTCGTATATTGACGTTTGACAGCTTCTTTGGTGTTGTTGAATCACTGAACCACCTACTATAATGCGGTATCCAGTTCTGTGGGTGGAATATGACGATGAAGGTGCTGGCAGTATGCTTAGGTATGTGCTTAGGTATGTGTGAAGGGTGTACGCTACCGGCCACCAAATAGAAGAAATAGATAGTACATCAACAGCCTGCGAGTAGTGGATAAATATTTAAAGGTTTGCCTCCATTTCATCTATTTGTTAATTTCTCTCTTCCTCTCTCCTCACTCCTCTCATCCAGTCGTTCATCGATGAGAAAAGCCCATTTCTAAGCTAATGCAAGGAGACGCACGGGGTGCGTCACAGTTTCCTAATTGAGAACGCTCTAACACTAGCAGCTGCTATGTAGAAAACAGCATCTGCGGATAGATATGGATACAGAGGGTTACAACTGGGACGAATTTTTTTTACTCTAATTTATACAGGTGCATAAATATGATATTTATTGATAGATTGATTTCATTATTCTTTTATCGTTTGTCTGTGAAATGTTTAGGTGAAATCCTCGGTGTCTGTTTTGGCTTTGCAGTCTGCTTGCCGTAGAAGTATAGCAATCGAACTAAACACCTGGAGAAGTAGAACCTGGATACCTAAACACCTGAAGGTGCCTTGATTTAACTGCAACCGGTGTATCTAGTGGCCTGAAAGAAACGTCCGATGAGGTGGGGTGTACATTCATCATCAATATTCTCGTGTCGTTTCAGCACACCTTTCGTTTTCACACCATCGTCCGGCAGCTTCGACAGCTCCGCAGCTCTCCTCTACCTAGTTCTGAGTAGCAATAACCTCCAACTCCACCTTGATCGCGGCATCCATGAAAGCAACAATAACACATGATCTTGCCGGCTTTTGTGGAAAATATTGAGCGTAGATCTCATTGACAACCTTGGAGTATTGGGCATGGCTGATGAACATAGTCACCTTGAACACTTTGTCTAGAGAAGAGTTGGCCTGCTCAAGTACTTTCCGGATGTTTCCAAACGCCAAATGACATTGCTCCTCTATGGAATCAGGAGTCTCTCCAGTTCCATAGTTTGAACCAATAACACCAGAGGTGAACACCCAACCATTATTCACAAATGCTGGAGAAAGCACTGGGTGTTCAACACCGTCGATAGAGGACCATGGGATTTTAGTAGCCATCTTGATGGAGATAAGATAAACAACCCACCGATAGCGTGATTATTGGATGATATCGAGATATATATCTTCTCCGTTAATATATATATATCTTTCCCGTTTTGAGCCAATATCGTTCCTTTTATTTATTCTATGGGATACCTCTACACCCCCACCAAAACAACTCGACGTTGCTTGATGATATGCATTGTCCTGCAGAAGTCGACAGATCCCTGCAGCAAGGTGCATGATATTGAACAGTTTTGGTGGGGGTATCAAGAGTATCAGCCGTATTGTGAGAATCTGGTGGGGCAAAAAGAAAAGAGAGGGAAATGTCTTATGTGTGGAAAAGACTGGGGTACATCTAGATAACGGTAACAACTTCTGTTTTTGCTTCGAATATCAATTTTCTTCGAATCAGTTTGCTTATCTCTGTAGCATATGCGGAGAAGTGGAGGTTTTCCCCACTAGTGTCTTAACGTGCATTAGCGTGCTGTGCGCGTATGCCTCCCAGAGGCTGTCTGTTGTATTGTAGAAGGTATTATATAAAGAGGTTGAAAGTTGTCGTGTTGTGGAATACTAGTCACTACGGAGGCTTGAAAAACCACTAGCTAACTATTTAACAATGGAAAAGGAGGTCGCATCCCAACAAGTTGATACTATCAACTCCTATGAGGAGTATAACGAGGTTCAAGTCATAGATGTGAACCATGAACTTGAAAGGAGGATCTGTAGAAAGTTAGACTTCAGAATCCTGCCCTTCACCGCAGTGATGTACCTCTTCAATGCTCTGGATAAGGGTAACATCTCCAATGCAAAGACCAACGGTCTGGATGTGGACCTCAACATCAAGGGTCAGGAGTGGAACAACATGTTATCGATCTTCTATATTCCGTTCGTTCTCTTTGCTTTCCCCCTCTCGCTTCTGATCAAGAGATACAATGCTGCGAACGTTATTCCTATTCTCATGTTCACCTTTGGCTCGATCACACTGCTGGCAGTATCTGTGTTCAACTACGGCTCTTTGATGGCAGCCAGGTGGTTTCTGGGAACTTGTGAGAGTGCCTTCTTCCCAGGAATCATCTACTACCTATCCACTTTCTACAGAAGAGGGGAGCTTGCAAGAAGACTCTCAATCTTCTACGCTGCGGCAAATATTGCCAACGCCTTTTCTGGTCTTTTGGCGTTTGGTGTGTTTCAGATTGTAAACGACAAGCTCAAGGGATGGCAGATTCTCTTCCTCATTGAGGGTTCCTGCACAGTTGTGTTTGCATCGATTGCGTTTTGGTTCCTCCCAAGAAGCGTCGAGGCTGCCACCTTCTTCACTGAGGAAGAGCAAAAGTGTGCCAGGTACCGTGTCATGACGGACTCCTCCGCCAAGGGGGAAGCGCGTGTTTCCCTGAAGGATGCTGCGATGGTGTTCTCGCATCCTGTTGCCATTGCGTGGATGTTTATCGAAATCTGTATTGGTGTTCCACTCAACTCCATCAACAACTGGTTCCCCCAGATCGTTGGGGTACTGGGAAAGAGCACAGTCCAAACCAATCTCTACACAGTTGCGCCCAACATCTGGGGTGCTGTGTCACTGATTGCTCTCAGTTTTGCATCTGATTTCTTCAGGGTGAGATCCTGCTTTATCATCATTGCGGTTTTGGTCACCCTCGTTGGGTTTGCTGTATTCGGTGCTATTGATACCAAGGCACATCTGGGAGCTGCCTATTTCTCTTGCTTTCTCATGACAACAGGTGCTTCAGCTTCCTCTGTCCTCACATCAACTTGGTATAACAATAACACGCCAAATACCAACAGGAGAGTTGTCATTTCCGCAGTTGGTATTCCATTGGCCAATGCCGCTGGCTTGATCTCCACCAACATCTTTAGACCACAAGATGCTCCAAAGTATGTTCCTGCTTTGGGTATTACTGCCGGATTTGGGGGGTTGGCCATTGTCATTGTCTCGTGTACTGTTTTGTTCATGCTCTACGACAATAGAAAGAGAAACAGAGAGCAGGGAGTTCAGTTGAGTTTCAAGGATGTTTCTACTTTTGATCTAGCTGAGGGTCCAAAACATCCAAACTATAGGTGGATGTATTAGCTGTAAGGTGTTGAGAGTGAGTTTTATGTATATTTGGTTTTAATAAGAGATAGTGAACTGGTACTTATGAGTGATAAATTAAACAACCACACGGTGAAGACTCAATTCTTCAGTTCTTTCCATGTAATTTGGGTGTCTATAAACAGATATTGAAGCCTCATTACTGTATTAATAGCATTATTAATGTAAAGAATATATAATATCGAAGCTTTATCAATGTATTAATATCAAAGACTATTAATTGACTCCCCATAAAATGCCCTCCTGATTGCATCAGTGGTATCTGAAACGAGTTTCCTTCCAACATCCAAAACACCATCCATAACCATTGCTGGGTGGGGAACACCGGGATAAATGACCATCTCGGTTGGGACTCCAGCCTCCTTCAGCTTTGCTCCATAGGCTTCGGCCTCTGACCTCAAGATATCACATTCACAGGCAGCGATGAAAGCAGGAGGGACGTTCTTGAATGACTCGTTCGCATAAAAAAGTGGAGACGACTCTGGTGTGGAGTATGTTTCCCCTCCATTTGGAAGGTATAGTTGTCTATACCAAAGCATTTTCTCAACAGGGAGCTGAGGCGTATTTTTGTTCTCTTCCCAAGAGGGCTGAGTCTTTCCGGTTGCTGTATTGTCTGTGACAGGGACCACCAAGAGCTGAAAACAAAGCGGGGGAAGTTTCCTGGACAATGGTGAAGCGGCATACTTATGGGTCATGACACCAGTCAAGTTACCACCGGCAGAGGATCCTCCAATGCAAACCTTTGTGGGGTCTATGTTGAGACGACTTTGGCCCTGTTCCAACACGTACAACATGGCCTCGAACGAGTCCTCCACGCATGCTGGGAATGGGAACTCGGGTGCCAAACGGTAATCCACACTCACCACTACACATCTACTTCTCTCGGCAACATGGCTACAGTAGACGTTTTCCGTGTTGATGGACCCCAGGACCCAACCTCCACCATGGTACCACACGGTACATGGCCACCCATTGGAAGGGGGTTCACCCTTAGGAACAAACACACGTGCGGGGACTGGTGTCGAAGCAGAGTCAGCAGTGTACTTTCTGGGGATGGAGATATCGTACACTTTGGCAAGTTCGGAAGGCTGGCTTTGACCAGGAATGACATTCCCGCCTTCTCTCAGTTTGGGTAGAGGAACCATATGGGTGAAGAGGATCTCTTCTCTGTGGGCGAGAGACTCGTTGAAGAACTCCACGTAGTGGGGGTCTAATTTGGGCACCATAGATGGGTCAATTGAGAATGGGGCACTTGGTATAGTGCCGGGCCAAGTGTAATCGGCATTGACTTTGGTGGTGTATGGATTTTCCGATTCTCCCATGTTGATATGATAAGATAAGCAAAGTTGCCGGGAAAGTTGTCGGGGAAGTTGTAAAAGAGAGTTTTGCCGGGAAAGATGTTGGGAAAGTTGATTTGGAGATACAATCTCTGTATGTGGGACACCAGCAAGATCAAAACCGGATATTTCCGCTATATATCAAATATTTCGACAAGAGCAAAGATTGAAAAGTTTCCAGCTTCACAAACTGTCAAAGTTTTCCTATTTCTCTCTCTCGGACTGTCCGTCCTTCCTCCCCACCTGATAATACTCCCCCACCTTTTTTTCAGTTTCCCCGCTTATCGGATTGCATGCATGTTTAGGCCCACACGACGCACCGGATTGATTGATCTACTGCAAGGTGAGAGACACGCACCAATCAATAGGCAGACACTGCGCACAACACTGCGCACAACACTGCGCACGACTCTGCGTAGGAAACTGCACCCGGTGACTGGGTGGGTTAGTAAGGCACGCCGTTAGAGACGGAGCCTCAGGCATATGGTGCATTTGTCCCCACAGATGGGGCATTATCTCTGTGATCCCCCCACCACAATTTGAACTTTAACCACTTAATGCCTCTTTTCTCCATATGCTTAATGGTTCCCCACTAAATAGAATGCTCAAAGTCACCCATTTCTGTGGAGTGACTGCTATACGTGTCACCGCATTCCATGATTGTTCGTATATAGCCAGCTGTCCTGATTGCCGATTACTAGTGCGATTACTGGCAATTACTAGGACAACTAGGCAGCTGCTAGGCTGATGATTATGCGCGCATCACACTAACGTTACGAATGTACGCTACCCACTGCATCGGCGACCCACTTTGGTGGGGCAGCGACAGTTTGGTGCTAACTGGACAATTACAAAGGTGAATCAGAGTAACAACTTGAATGATAATGAGAAAAAAAACGGTGGAGAAACTATTATAACGTTGATTACCCTGCCGATCAAAGACGAGATAAATCAGTTGGGGTCTCTTACAAGTCGAAGGGTACAATAACCACTGGCAGTTCACAGTTCACTGAGAAACTACCGTGAATAACCAAAGGTAAAGCAACAACTATTTCAATAGAACTATCAGCCAGATCCACATATCACAGAGTTATATATCAAAATCATACCTCCACGAACCACTATGTCAAAATCATCACTGCTCGACACCTACAAAGGGGCTCCCCTCTCTTCCCTTCCAACTCCCTCTTTCATTATCAACAAAAGAATCTTCAAGGAGAATTGTGCCAAGATGTTGGCTAACGCCAAGCATATCAATGCTGATTTCAGAGCGCATGTCAAAACTCACAAAACCATTGAAGGGACTCGCTTGCAATTGGGAGAAGGAGAGGATCTCACCACATCAAGGATCGTTGTCTCCACTCTTGCGGAGGCCTGGTCTTTGATTCCACTGGTTGAGGAAGGTTTACTCACAGATATCCATTTCAGCTTACCTGTTGTAAAGTCTAGATTGGGTGAGCTTGATCGCCTTTCGCAGAAAGTGCCTCATCTTCGACTCATGTTGGATAACACTGCTCAGCTGTATACTCTTGCTGAATACAGTCAAAAGACCGGCTACAATAAGAAGTGGTCCATATTCGTCAAGATTGACATGGGAACCCACAGAGCAGGTTTCGAGAAGGAGTCTATGGAACTCGATGATATGCTGAAAGTGGCATTAACAGAAAAGGATATTTCCCAGTTCGTGGAGCTGTACGGTTTCTACTGCCATGCTGGTCATTCGTATGCTTCTTCCTCAGAAGGTGAGGCCAAAGGCTATTTGTTGGAGGAGATCCAAAGTGCCAATTATGCTGCCGAGAAAGCCATTGCCATTGACCCTTCTTTGAAGCTGGTCATTTCCGTAGGTGCCACCCCAACTGCTCATTCGTCAGAGCTACTGGATGTGGAAACTTTGGGAAAGCTGTATGGTGATCTTGAGCTGCATGCCGGAAACTACCCATTCTGTGATCTCCAACAAATCGCCACAGGTTGTATTACTAGTGATGATGTGGCTTGTAGACTACTTGCTGAAGTTGTTTCTCATTATCCTGGTAGAGGCAAGTGTGTCGGTGAGCAGTTGGTCAATGCCGGGGCAATTGCAATGGCCAGAGAGCCAGGTCCTCTTCCTGGCTATGGCAGAGTCAATGAGCCAAAGGGGTACGAAAATTGGATTCTAGGAAGACTCAGTCAAGAGCATGGAATTTTGACTGTTTTGGATGAGAAGAAGAAGTCAGAGTTTATTCCCTTGGGGACTCAGGTTTTAATTATTCCTCAACATTCTTGTATAACAGCCGCTGCTCATCCATGGTATTTCATCGTGGATGATTTTGAGGGCAATGTTGTAGATGTTTGGATTCCAGCGAGGGGGTGGTAATCATTCATCTCTTGAGGCTTGATCGGCTGGCCTGCTGGTTATAAAGATCTACTTAGCTCATTAATAACAGAATATAATGCTCGTTTTATGATGCTGTATTATTACGATAAGTAAATGCAAGCAATACAAGAGTTCACCCGTTGTGACTTCTACTGCTCACTCTGAGTAGCAGCATAGTTGGATAAACTCCCATTGGCCCTCGTCATAACGGGTCCTGAACCTTTTCCATAAGTAAGAGGAACAGGGATACTTGGTAGGAAACCTTCCTCCCTGCGTTCTTCACCCCCCAATGGAGCCCCCCATCCACCTCCACCTGGAGTGTTGATCATGATTTTGTCGCCGCACTTGATCTCAATCATACCCTTACCACCCAGATTGACAATTCGCTCACCAAACGAGGTTTGGAGAAGGGCGTAGTTCTCACCTTTCTTGGCACTCCCACCGCCGTTCATTCCGTATGGTGAATGGACTCTTCTGTCTGAGGAAATGGAAAACGTCATTGGTGCTCTGGCCTCAAACTCTCTGATGGCACCATCACCACCTCTATGAAGACCAGCACCACCAGAGCCATGACGAACACCAAACTTTCTCACCAACATCGGGTACCTCTTCTCCAAGATTTCGAGGTCGGTAACCCTCGTGTTGGTCATGTTAGTGTGGACAGCAGATACACCTTCCCATGTAGGGCCTGCTCCCGAACCACCACAGATGGTTTCGCCGTACATGAACGAGAAGCCCTTGAACTCCTGGCCTTCTTGCCCCTTTTTCCCCCCATACATCTGGACAGAGTTCATACAGCCCTGTGAGGCGGCGCAGTACCGGAATGCCTTGAAGACGGTGTCTGTAAGACGCTGCGAAGTGAGAGAGTTGCCGGTGTATACTGCTGCCCCCTTAGATGGTGAAATTATGGTGTTCTTGGGGATGATCACATTCACCGGCGACAGACATCCCTGGTTCAATGGGATGTCTTCGTTTATGAGAGCTCTAAGCACATAGATGATGGCAGAGTACACCAAAGACGTTGGGGCATTGCGGTTGCTATGGCATTCGGGCCAGGTGCCTGAAAAGTCAAAGTCTGCAGTTCCATCTGGCTTTATACGCACTTCAAGGTGGATCTCAGTTCCATCGTCCAAGTAGTCAACAGCCCGTAAAGGTTCATGAAACTTGTCGTAGATGCTCTTGAGGTACTTCTTCACACAGGTCGATGCCGTCTCTTGGATGGCATACATATACTTCTGGACACCAACCGTTCCATACTCATCAAAGAGCTCGTGGAGAAGAACGGCACCTCTCTGGTTTGCAGCCATCTGCGCCTTGAGATCAGACAAATTGTCTGTGATGGAGTTACTTCCAATGCACCCAGCGAACCTGCCGGGGTCCTCAACGAGGATCTTGGTGATTCCTTCCTCGTTGAACCTCCCTTGTGATGCAAGCTTGAATGACTCAATAGTGGCACCCTCCTGTTCTAATGACGTGCAATTGACATTACCGGAAATACCACCCAGGCCTCCAATATCTCTGTGGTGACCCCTTGAGGCGACGTAGAAGAGGAGCGCTTTACCCTCTTTATCAAAGATCGGGCTGACAACAGTGATATCCGGTAAATGTGTCCCACCGGCATCTGGGTGGTTCGTCACCAGCACATCCCCCGGCTGGAGCTTACCAAGGTGCTTAAAGTGCTGGTATTTCACAGAGTTCTGCATCGACCCAAGGTGCACTGGCACATGAGGGGCATTGGAAACGAGTCCTCCGTCTGGACTGAAAATGGCACATGAGAAATCCAGCCGCTCCTTGATGTTGAGGCTTACGCTCGTCTTCTGAAGCGTCCTGCCCATCTGCTCAGCAATGCTCATAAACCTGTGCCCGAAAACAGAAACCTTGACTGGATCAACAACATCCTCAGCTTCCTCAACAATCTGTTTTGCACTTGTGCCCATCGAAATCACAACGTGGTCCTTGAGGATGCTGGCTTTGGATCCTGGAACAACCACAATCGTTTGGGTATTGTCGATGATCATGGCTGGTCCAACGATTACAACACCTGTTGAAAGCTGAGCCAGTGAGTACACATTGCATTCAATCCGGCCCGTCTCTGTGAAGTAGGTGCTACAAGTGTCAAAGGGCTCTGGAGGTTTAACGGTAGTAGTGGTTCGCTCCAGTATATTGAGCTGGCTACAGATTTCAGGTTTCATCTTGCCAACACTTAACGAACCAAGACCTCTAACCCTCACATCATCAACCCACACCTTTCTTCCCGGGACCACGAAGGTGAACTCTCTCATATGGCGCTCCAGAAAAGCATCTTCAAAGGTTCCTCCTTCTGGAGGCTCCATGATCATCAACGAGGTATCAGTGCCATCATATCTCATGTTGAGGTATCTCTCCACTCTGATTCTATCAGGAGAGTATCCCTGAGCGCTGAGCTCTTCTTTCACCTTTGATGTCAGGTTGTCCAGTCTCTTGACAAGAGTAGGAGAGCTTTCATCAGAAAGAATATCATTGGCAGGTTCCTGAAACTCGCTCACCGCGTCTGCGAGAGACATACCGTACGCAGAGAGCAGAGAAGAGTACTTATGGATGATGACGGTGTCAATACCCAGATTCTCGGCAATGGAACAACCGTGCTGTCCTCCAGCACCACCAAAGGTGGCCAGCTTGTGGCTCCTGGAGTCATAGCCCCTTCCTTCGGTGAGAGATCTGATCGGTCTACACATCGCCTCGTTAGCAACTACGAGAAACCCAATGGCCACGTCCTCAGGGGTCTTGGTGGTGTTCATCTCTCTGTTGATCTGTTTGGCAAGCTCGGTGAACTTGTGCCGGACAATGTCCACATCCAACGGTTGGTCTTCATTTGCACCAAAGATATTGGGGAAGAACTTGGGCAGGATTCTACCCAGCAGCAAGTTGGCATCCGTTACTGTGAGGGGGCCTCCCTTCCGATAGCACGCCGGACCAGGATGGGCACCTGCGGAGTCTGGCCCCACTTGGAATAGACCATTTTTGAAGTGTAGAATTGACCCTCCACCAGCGGCAACGGTGTTGATATCGAGTTGGGGAGCCTGAATGGTGACGCCGGCAGTGGTGGTCTCAAACACGTGTTCAAAGTTTCCAGCATATCTCGACACATCGGTGGAGGTTCCGCCCATGTCGAAGCCAATGATAGGCTTTTTGTCGTCCTCGTCGTATGAAGTCAGTGCATACCCAACGACACCGCCAGCTGGGCCAGAAAGAATAGCCATGAGGCCAGAGAACTTTGAAAAGTCAACCAATCCGCCATCCGATTGCATGAACTGACACCTGGTATCTGATGTTTCCAGTCCACCTTCAAACCCATTGGCAAACGAGGAAATGTACTTTCTGATGCTTGGCGTAAGATACGCATCGGCAGTCGCTGACATACCTCTTGGCACCAGACGAACCATTGGAATGAGCTGAGACGAAACTGAGATAAACTCAAAGCCTGTTTCACGGGCTATTGCAGCCGCTCTCAGCTCATGCTTCGGGTAAATGTATGAGTGGGCAAATACAATAGCCAGGCTTCGGTAGCCTTTACCGTAGAGTTGAATACACTCTCTCCTCACCTCCTCTTCATCGAGGTTTTTCAGCACTCGTATCTTTTCTCCAAAACCTTCCTCCAAATGGCCAACACCTGTTTCTGAAAGTGGGGCCTCAACGGTCACTCTTTCATCAATTTCAACAGCTTTATCGTACAACACACCGGGCTTCTTGATGGCCAGGTCAAACAGGTTTGGTCTGGTCTGGTGACCAATCTGGAGCAGCTCGCCAAATCCCTTTGTGATCAAAAGCGCACTTCTCTCTCCCTTTCTCTCCAGCAAAGCATTGGTAGCAACGGTTGTGCCCATTCTGATGGAGTCGATCAAGCAAGTGTCCAGCTTCTGGTCTCTTGGTATCGACTTGCCTGTATATATCTCCATTATCCTACGAATACCTTCCGTTGGAGCATCCGCATAATTGGAAGGATCCTCACTAAGAAGCTTCACAATGATATCATCTTTGTCGGGGGAGATTCCAATACAGTCACAGAATGTTCCTCCTCGGTCTATAGCTCAGGGTTGGTTAGAATATGAGGGGAGGACTTTTCGAGTGATTACACCTTACATACCAATGAAGATACTGATTTTATTTGTATTTGTAGCCGCCACCATTGTGAATAGTGAGCAGAATCGTTTATAATATTTACACTATTGCACTACGATTACTGAATGATTTGGGTATCGGCCTAGATATATACCTCTACATCTCTGTACATCTTCAACAGATTACAGTGCCTCAATTACATCACCTCAGTTACTGAACCTCAATTAGGTCTTTGCCTTTTCATCTACTCAAATCATTCATTTATCCATACGGATGGTTGATCTACAGGGTGTTGTCATGGGCATCTTATCTTCTGTGAAGCATATGTCGGAACACTTTGACACTGCGCGGCAATATCCGACAATATCCGACAATATCCGACAATCATTCGTGTCCCAGTGTCTCCATTTATTTCCGAGGCTGTCGTTATCCACCAATCGGCAAGTCACAGTTACAAAGTCCACACTGAACAATATGGGAGGTATCACCATGGATCCTCCGCTAACTATCCTGTATCAGCCATACGCCGTATGAGTAATCACTCGACACAACTCCAGACAACATACAGACTATACCAATCCACTTAGTAAACATTAAATATCGAGTCTAATCGGGGGCGGGACGAAACGTCAAAATTAGCATATTCTGGTTCAACGTTTCTATTTCGGAACCGTCAGGGTGTGCTGATCCGCCATACTCGGGTACTCCGATAAAGGCACGGCTGCGACCGTAACGCTAGTATGGGCTATCTCCATAGTAACGCCTGCTATCGGGACGCGTGCCTGAGGCTAGCGGGCGGGATCTCCCGATACTCAACGGCCAGAGACGCATGCTTCATGCACCTTGGAATAGAAGGCTGTAACGATTGTGCATGAATCGGCTGCCCTTCCTGTCGAGCAGCTGCAGGTTTTCTTGAAACCAAAAATTAATTGATAGGCACACCATTACTGGTGTTGGAGTAGAGGAGATGTAATCAATAGATTAGAGAGATGCCAATGTTAATTACACCTGTAAAAAGTCTTGTAGAGCTTTCATATTTCCATGGTGTGTGGGGGTGGGCGTGGCATGAGAATCACGGAAAGAAAAGTGAAAAAGATAAGAGATAAGAAAAGGAGCATTAACCTCATTACTGATAGATAGATGGTCTCTTTCCCTTTCAATGGTTGGAGCGGAGTCAAATTTGAATTGGAAATCAGATATCGTGTTGTGTTGGTGTTTCGTTCACAGTCTGTTTGTGAAATCTCAACTTGTGATGCCATATCTGATTGCAGTCTTCTGATTACAGTCGTTGGTCTACAAGAGGTGGGGACCCACTTGACTCTGCCTCTGTCCTTGCGTGTACCTTTTGATCTCGCCTCTTTTGGCTCCTTTCTGCTCGCTTCTGCTTATCTTATCATCCGTCATTATGTTCCACTCATGCACCGATTTCCAACCATCGTATCCATTTTCGAACAGCGCAACCTCAACAATTCCCCCACACTACAATTCAGCCTGGAACTCTTACCCGGTATGCGCATCAGCGCGATTATGCAGCATTATGCACCCACCTGCTCTAGTGCCGGATCTAAAAACATAGTGTCGTTGGCATCGAGGTGCATGCATATAAGATAAGCCTGAGCCCCAATGAAAAATGCATCCTTTCTATTTTGAAGAAACTATATTCCTTATAAGTACAAACAGGCCTCTGTTGCTGCTCTGTTTTTCAAGGAAAGTAAACCTTCAACTAAAATTGGTTTAGAAAATATACACTCCATGACTGATATAGAGAAGGCCCCAACCACAGTTGAAGTGACCTCTCTTCAGCGTACGTCTCAAACACCCGAGGCGCCCTCTTCTGAGAAGCGTGATCTTTTGAAGAAGTTGGATGTTGCAGCTGGTATTATCGAAGAGTTTGAGGGTCAGCCTCCTCCAACTGAAGAGGAAAAGAAGGCTGTTTTGCGAAAGATAGACTGGAGACTTCTCTCTATTCAGATTCTGTGTATGCAGCTGTCGGGATGGGATAAGGTTGTCATTTCCACCGCTAATGTCTACGGGCTGGAGAAGGACCTGGGGATGACTGCGAGCCAGTACTCCTGGTCAGGCTCTATCATGTACTTTGCCTTTTTGCTCTGGATTTTCCCAACCCTTTGGCTGATTCAGAGGCTTCCTGCTGCCAAGTACCTGGCCTGCAACATTATCCTGTGGGGTATGGTTGAAATGCTTCACGCTGCTTGCTCCAACGCTGCCGGGTTTCTTGCTGTTCGTTTCTTCCTTGGTATCTTTGAGGCCGTTGCTGTCCCAGGTAACCTTCTCATCATGTCGATGTGGTGGAACAGAAGAGAGCTGCCATGGCGCAGTGCTCTCGTGTTTTCCGTCACCTCATCTGTTCCAAATGGGCTTATCTCCTATGCGTTTGGCTTTCTCAAGCATCCGGTCTACCCTATCTGGAAGTATATCTTTCTCAGCATTGGTGGATTCACTGTACTCTACGGTCTCTTTATGCTGTACTTCCTTCCAGACTCTCCGGCCACTTGCAGGTGGCTCAACGACAGGGAAAAGTTTGTTGCCATCGAGAGACTTCGTGAGGACAAAATTGGTGTTGAAAATAAGGTGTTCAAGTGGGAGCAGGCGAAGGAAATCTACCTCGACTGGAAGAACTGGATCCTCTGGTTTTTTTTCATCGCTGTCAACATCCCCAATGGTGGTCTTATCACATTTGCCGCTGTCATTATCAAGAACCTCGGTTTCGACTCCCAGGATTCTTCTCTCATGACTGTGCCAAACGGTGTTGTCTCCACCATCACTGGTATCTTCTTCACCTGGCTGATGGGCTACACAAAGAGATATAGATGTGCTGTAACTTCTCTATCTTTGGTTATCCCATTCATTGGAACTGTTATGGTGTACGCTCTCAAGAGATCCAATATTGGGGGTCAACTCTTGGGTATGTATTTCCTCTACGGTTATTGGGCTCCCTATGTGTGTGGTCTCAACCTGTTCCAGGCAAACACGGCTGGCTACTCCAAGAAGGTTGCTATCTACGGTATGCAATACACTGCGTATGCTGTTGGAAACATCATTGGCCCCAAGACGTTTATTGCCTCGCAAGCTCCTGATTACACAGGTGGTACAGTTGCCATGTTGGTGTGTTACCTCTACTGTATGATCACCATATTTGTCTACGGCTACTTCTGTAGAAAGGAGAACCACAAGAGAGACAGACAACTGGAAGAGATGCAAGACGATATTGGGGTCGCCGAGGATTATGACTTTAAGGATCTTACCGACATGGAGAACCCATACTTCAGATACGCTTATTAAGTTATTCATCAATTGGGTTGCATCGCAGGTTCGATAGCACCCCCGTTGTGTGCGCCGTTGTGTATTGCTTTCATGTGTTTACCGTACTAGTATAGGATTTGAATGTCGACTAGAATATTTTTATAGGTGTTGGATTTCACTAGAATATATTTATAGTGTTATAATTATTTCTGTGGTTATCGATTTTAATTTCTATGGTGTTAAGTGGCCCGCTGAGTGCGCATCTTATTGGTTGAGCGGAGCAGCTGGTGTGTTTAGTAGGCAACTGTCAGTAATAGAGCAAAATATCATAAACTAACTCCAGCTTTTGCTGATTAAATTTAAACACCTACTTGAAAGGTTTAACTCTCACAACATGGCAAAGCTCTACTGAGTCACCTTCCATTCTGGGAGAGCTTCCGTTATCACCTCTGTGTTCCTCCTTGTTACGCCATGACCACATCTCCTTCAACACTGGATCCAACTTTCCAGCAATTAAATCCAACACTTTGTCTCCGAGAATAGGCACAAACTTCCATCCATGGGCCGAACCACCGGTAGCCACTACGACATTGCGCAGATCGGGATGGAAGTCAATGATAAAGTTGGCATTAGTGGTTTGCGTCAACCAACACAACTTGGTTCTCTTGAATGGGCGTTTATAGAGAGGAGGCATGATTTCTCGAAGGTTTTCCCGCAGAGCCACTTCGGCATCCTCAGGGATCCAGTCGCCTGGGTTGGTCAGTTGGGTACGAGGGTAAGAGATTTTCACCTTTGGCACATCACCAATCTTAGTTGGGTTAGGGTTGGGGACCTCAACGGTATTGACGTAGCCGGCAGAACGTCTTAGCACTTTCACTTCACCTTCATACGGTGGGAAAATATTGATTCCAGTGGAGAGGTTTGTAGTAATTGACATGTCCTTCCACTGTTCTGCCTCTTCTGGCGTGACATCGAACCATCCAACCTCAATACACGAAGATTCTGAAAGGTCTTTCAGGTCAACCAGTTTACAACTCCAGGCACCAGCAGCAACGATCACCAAATCCGCAAAATGCAAAGTTCCATCCACCAGTTTGACCCCCTTGGCCAGGTTTTGGCCCTCATAGACGATGTGATCCACTTCTTTGAATGCAAATTCTACAGATTCATGCCTCTTACACCTATCGTAGTAAACCTCCACACTCCTTTTGGCATCAATGAACCCATCTGCCATATTCGTATACCCCTTACACCACCAATGTTTTCTGGAAATATCGTCTGTGGTGGTTGGAATAGCTTCCTTGCCATGGATTTTACCAAACACCTCAGCTGGAGTGTGTGATAAAATCACCTTTCCAGAGTCGTCTCCATTGATGCGTACCGCATTGGCCAATCCTTTTTGCCAAATCTGGCCCCATTTATCATCATTGCCGTCAAACACAAAGCTCATTCCTTTCTCATGGTAGAACTGAGAGATCTCAGGGTCGTCCTTGATCTTTTGTTGCGCTTCTGCCGCAAGATCAGCATATACACCTTCAGCGTAATCTGCTCTGATACACCTTGTGGTGTCTACACTTGTGGAGTCAACGACAGGAGGCTCGTATCTATCAACAACCAACACTTTGGTGGAGTTGTGTCTGGTTGCAAAGGCCAACGCAGTTGATAATCCAAATACTCCTGCTCCAATGATGATTACAGATTGTGGTGTAGCTGATTTAGCCATTACAACGATTTTTGGTTACAAGCAGAGGAATAAAATATAGGATGCTAAAGAAATCAAACTGATAATAACTATGACCAAAATGTCACGTATGGTTTTTTAACCAGGGGAGGAGTTTGAACTTCAGTGGGATATGAGAATCTTCAATGGCACATGAGAGTCATAACTTTGGGGAATGCCTATAACCTCTTCGTTTTTACCGCTTTCGATTCAACTATGTAGAGTAAACAACCACTTTTCGTATCATCCATTTGTATTTGCCTATCTATTGCATTCTTCAAAGCCTCCGGCGGCCTCCTGATAATTCCGCTTTGGGAAGCTTCTTATGCAGGATGGAGGGGCATATGCATGAGCCGCAGTGGCTCTTGAGTGTCGGATATCCCGCTTAACCAAGTGGTCCGCTCCGATGAGGCGATTAGCTCCGTCCCTCTTTAGCACCGTTCCGACGCAGCACACTATGCACGCCAGCGCTGCCTTCTGCGGGTGCGTTCCCGTCGATACGATAGGAAATGTCCTCCGACGCTGATAAACTGAGGCGCCATATTTTCAACCAACCATAGAAGGAATAACCGACGTGATAACGTCAATGTTGCCCATCACAACTAAGGCATCTCTCCGCCAACTCCAAGGCACTTTGCCGCCACGGAAGTGTATTTCTTGGGCCCTGAATCCACTTCTCTGTCGCACACCATCCGACTCTCGGTAAGACCGACATCTCCCACTCCACCCCACAATGCCTGGCCCCCCCAGTCCCAGAAGCGATACGCAACGGTCCAGTGAAGAACCCAAGCCAAAACGGCCTCGCGGACTACTTGCCTGTGAAAGGTGTAGACAGAGGAAAAAGAGAGTAAGTGACCGAAATCGGGTCGGGACGTTAACCCGCAGCTCCGCGCTCCTTTTGAAGTGCTGAGCACCATGGCTTTCCTGTCTGATAAGATACAGTGGATGATATGCCGTAACTGGGACGGTAGATGGTGGTCAACCTGCTTAAGTTTCGTTTATTAACACTTGCTTATCTATGTAGTGCGACGGGGTCAGGCCAGTATGCTTTGGATGTTCCTCTTCCAAATCGGAATGTGTATACCCCATCTCAGGTGATCTCTCAATGGAGTCTGCTTCGCAGCTCGCGGATGCCAAAGATGAACTCGACGGATTGCAGAGGCGGGTTGTCGAGCTTTCAGGCCTAGTGAACGAGAGCCGGGTGGTTATTTCGCAGCTTGCCCAGCAGGTGGCTAATGGCAATGCCAGACAGGAGGAGCTGGAACGTAGAATAGGCAACGATGGTGATAACCATGTTAGAGCCAACAATAATAACCTCTTTGCAACGAGCATCTTGAGTATCTTGACAGAGTCCCCAACCGAGGGTATCTACATTGGCCATGGAGCTCTCATCTCCAAAGTGCAGGAGATCCGTAAGATCATGCTGGGAGACTCGTATGTACAACAGACAGTTGCGCCCAAGGTGGAGCTGTTGGTGGGAAGCACGGAGGGAGAGCGTCCTCCAGATGTGATCCCTGAAGCTGAAGATTACCTGATAGATGCCTTCTATTCCTTGACCAGATACAGATACGTGGAGATTGAGACTATCCGCAGGATCCAGAAGAGCCAAGTTCGGACCCAATGGGAATGCTTTATTTTCAACTCCATACTGGCCCTGGGCGCTAGACTAACCTCCTTGGCGCGCTCGGCTATCCATTCTGCCTCTCCCAAGTATTACTTCACCAAATGTATCGAGAACCTTTGCAGAATGGAGAGCCTTACACAGCTCCAGCAGATCCAGGCTTGTATATTGCTTGCTTCCTATGTAGACTACTCATACGACAACTGTACTCTCAAGATGAATGCATGGGAGTTGAGTGGTATGGCTATGCGAAAGATGATCCAGATTGGCATGCATCGCAAAAAGCCAATCAGTTTAGAGAATGCAGTCAACTATGAATTCTGTAAGAAGCTCTTTTGGTCTTCCTACTCCTTTGACCGTCTAATGAGCTACTCTTTAGGGAGACCCTTCACAATCCCCGACTCAGATATCGACATTCCCTTCCCCTTGAGTTTTGACGGGCTGACGAACCCTGAAGAGATCTATAGGCTCCAAATAGAGCAGGAAACTAACCCCAACTTCCATCAGCCCCTTTCCTCCCTCACCTCCATCATTGAGACGTGTAAGATCAGGCAAATAGAAGGTAGGTTCTACGTGCTGGTGTACGGCGTCAACAATAAGTACTGTGTTAATGACAACTTTGAGTCTCTCGACGAGTCGGTGGAAACCTGGTTCAGCAAGATCCCCGACAGAAAGACTTTCCAACAGGTTTTTGGCCAGAGAAACGACTACGACTATATCCTGCTGCTATACTATAGAGTGAGGCTGTTCTTGATGCTGCCCAAGATCACCACCAATAGCTACTCCGATGCCCAGACCAAGGATATCATTTTGGAAAAGACGTGTGATGCCGCTGGTGGTGTTTGCAGGGCTGTGAAGAATATGTATAGAGGCTCTGTGCTTGGATTCACAGAGTTTGCACTTCACACTGTGTTTTTGGGTGGGGTGGTGTTGGTGTACTGTTTCTGGGCCCAGCGGCACAACTCCACCAAAGCTATAGATATCCATGACGAGATCAGAGCGTGTTCTAGTATGTTGTTTGTGTATTCAGAGAGGAGCAGTGATGCCAAAGTGTATAGAGATTTGTTTGAGAGCTTGGTGGAGAATTTCCTATACGGAGAGGGTGCCTCTCTTGAGCCTCGCAAGTCTGTTTCTGCTGTGAATACCCCTCATAGGGACTTGCAACGGGCCGTAACTTCTATTCTTGCTGAGGAGGACACATTTCCTTTTAACTTTACCTTTGACGAGAGGTTTTGGGAGAGGATTAGCTGAATTTCTAAGAGAGGCATCTATTTAATAAACACTCCGATGAGAAGTATGGTATTACGCCATATACTATATGTTAAGTATGTCATACTATTTTATTAATAAACTCCTACTGAGAAGCATAGCATTATATCATATAGTATACCATCTATTTTCGACATATACTAATTAATAATTAAACCATACTATGCAATATACTCTACTGAGAAGTATTGCTCATGCCCTGAAGGTTGGAAAGAGTACCTCCAGCAACAGGAACATGGTGAAAGTTCAACGGGTTCTTCTCAATCTTGTACCCCTCATTTCCATTTCTCTCCTTGGGTGGGCCGTATCCTCCACCGCCTGGTGTTCTCACAATAATCACATCACCAGAGTTCACCTTGACTTGGGCAAATGAGGGAAGATGGATCCACCTGAAGCTTCCATCCGGCAACTTCTTTCCAAGCCTGTTTTCACCTCTGGCACCATCCTCACCTCCCTTCATACCATATGGGGCATTCACTCTTCTCTGGGTCCGTAGAGTACATGAGAGATCCTCGGTGAGCTCGAAAACTCTCTGAAGACCATTCCCGCCTCTCCACTTGCCGTTTCCTCCCGTATTCTCACGAACACTGAAGTCTCTAACGATTATTGGATATCTCTTCTCCAGAACCTCTGGGTCGGTAATACGCGTATTGGTCATATGACACTGAGTACCGGAATAACCGTCACAACCCAAGGTTGCTCCAGCCCCACCTCCAATTGTCTCAACCATACCGAATCCCCTTTGCATCACTCCGTTCACCATGCCCCCCTTGCCAAATGCAACGGCGTTCATCGATCCTGTTGAAGCACCGCAGCACTCAAACGCTTTGAGGATTGTGTCGTTGATCCGTTGGGAAGTTGAAGAGTTACCAGAAGAAACAGCTGCAGTGGCAGATGGGTTCAACAAAGTACCAGATGGGATATGGATCTTGATGGGGATCAGACAGCCTTCGTTCAGAGGGATATCGGCATTGATCAGACACCGCAGACCGTAAATGACTGCGGCATTAGTGACGGAGGTGGGGGCATTGTATGTGTTGTACGCCTCCTCAGAGGTTCCTGTAAAGTCATAGAACGCACTGCCATCCTCCTCGTTGATGCTGATCGACACACAGATTCTGGAGCCGTCGTCAAGGTACTCCACGGCCTTGAGAGGGAGGGAGCCCCTGTTCTCCTTGGCAACTCGCTTCAAGAAACTCCTAACGGCCAGTTCAGCACTCTTCCTCACATTCCGCATGTAGAAGAGGACGGTCTCTGTGCCGTACTCCTGGAAGAGGTCCTTCAGCAGGTTGACACCACGCTGGTTAGAGGCAATCTGGGCCTTCAAATCAGATATGTTGTCCTCAATCTTCCTAGAGCCGGAACACCCTGGGAAACTGCCTGGCTCCTCCATGAAGTATTTCTCAACACCTGCGTAGTCAAACTTTCCCTGGCTCACAATCTTCCACGCTTCAAACTTGGCACCTTCTTGCCACAACTCAGTAGCATCAGCAGGGCATGAACCAGGCGCCGATCCACCAATCTCAGCATGATGTGCTCTAGAAGCGGTGAAGAACTCAATCTTACCGTCGATGAACACGGGTGAGATCAGAGTGATATCAGGCAAATGGGTGCCACCGGCCATTGGATGGTTAGAGGCAAGAACATCCCCGGGACGCAAATCGTCACCCCAGTACTCCTTGGCAAACTTGACACACCCAGACATAGATCCCAAGTGCACTGGAACATGAGGAGCGTTTGCTGTCAGGTTTCCGTCGTTATCAAACAGGGCACACGAGAAGTCAAGGCGCTCTTTGATGTTGGCCGAAATGCTAATCTTCTGAAGGGTTCTGCCCATATCCTCTGCGATCGCAATGAACCTGTTGGAGAAAACAGCCAACTGCACGGGGTCAACATAGTCTGTGGAAACGTTGTATCTGGCCTGAGACTCAAGATCAACCACGATATGCCTTGGTAGGATAGTTGCCTTGCTGCTGGGGATAAGCAAAATCGTCTGGGTATCGTCCAAGATCAGTGCTGGTCCCTCAACAACTGTTCCCACAGAGAGCTTCTTCAACAGGTAAATCCTGGCATCCATCTCTCCCTCATCGAAGAACATCTTTCTGGACATCTCCTCGACACCATCGCTAACCTTGAAAGTGGGGATGGTGTCGAGATCCTTGTAGGCAGACCGCTCCGAGATCTTTGCGGTGTTACCACTTCCTCTAACCCTGATGTCGTGAACGAGAACGTCTCGGGTGCTGTCTACGAAGGAGAACTCTCTCTCGTGCTGGGTGGTGAACTCGGTGAGGAAATCCCCATCCTCAGGCTGTAAGATCATCAGTCTCGTGTCAGACCCTTGGCAGCCCATGTTGAAAAAGATCTCGTAACTTATTGTCTTTTCGTCAATCCCCTGCTTCAGGAGATCGTGTCTAACCTTCTCCTTCAACACCAGGCATTGCTGCATCAACTCTTGTTTGGTGTTGGGGTTATACACTTCATGGCATGGCACCAGCTGTTCCTGGACAACATCAGAGAGTGCAATCCCATACGCAGATAGAATGGATGAGTACCTGTGGATCAACACCCTCTTAATCTTGAGAATCTTGGCAATAGAAGCGGCATGCTGGCCACCAGCACCCCCAAAGGAGGCTAGGTTGTGTTTGGAAACATCAAAACCTCTGGATTCGGTAAGCGATCTGATAGGCTTGGCCATCGAGAAGTTTGCAACCTGCAAGAAGCCCAGGGCAACTTCCTGGGGAGTCTTGATATTGTCAGGGTTATCGTTGTTGATCTCCTCTGTCAGCTGCTCAAATTTGCGCTTGACAACCTCCACATCCAATCGCAGGTTCTCGTCTGGTCCAAAGATCTGCGGGAAGTATTCGGGAAGAATTCTTCCGGTGAACAAGTTGGCGTCTGTAACGGTAAGCGGGCCTCCCTTTCTGTAACAGGCAGGACCAGGGTGGGCGCCGGCGGATTCTGGACCGACGACGAAAACACCATTTTTGTAGAAAAGAATAGAGCCACCGCCAGCGGCAACTGTGTTGATATCCAACTGTGGAGCAGCAACCTTGATTCCAGCAGTGGTTGACTCGAAAACGTGGTCGTAATGTCCGGCATATCTTGACACGTCTGTGGAAGTACCACCCATATCAAACCCCACAATTGGGACCTTGTAGTCTGGATCGTAACATGTCTGCGCTTCACCGACAACACCACCCGCTGGACCTGAGAGAAGGGCTTTCAGACCAGTAAAGTTCTGGTAAGAACACAATCCACCATCTGACTGCATAAACTCAACACGGGTATGCTTCTCAAAACCCGGCTTGAATCCAGCAAGAAAGTTTTGAATGTAATCCTTGATCACAGGAGTAAGGTAGGCATCCATGATCGAAGACTGGCCTCTAGGAATCGCCTTGATCATTGGGAGGAGCTCGTGGGATGTGGTGACAAAGCTCAGGCCAGCAGACTGTGCCAATTCCTTTACCACCTTCTCGTGCTGCTGGAAGTTGTAGCCATGGATGAGACAGATGGCAACCGACTCTATGCCATCGGCCTTCAGCTCATGAAGGATCTTCTCAGTCTTTTCAATATTCAAAGGCTCAAGAATCTGGACAACTTCCTTGGTTGTTCCAAGGAAATACTCTTTGTTATCCACCTTCTCCTTCAAATCACGGCCATTGGGGTCCTCGGTGTAAGCTGCAAGGGTAACTCTTTCGTCTATTTCCACAACCCTCTCGTAGAGAACACCCGGCTTGATAATCTTGAGAGAAAAGAGATCTGGTCTACTTTGGTCTCCGATATGTAAAATGTCCTTGAAACCCTTGGTGACCAAAAGAGCAGATCTCGCTCCTTTTCTTTCGAGTAAAGCATTGGTAGCAACAGTGGTCCCCATACGGATGAAGGCAATACAGGAAGTATCCAACGGCTCGTCCTTGGGAATCTCCTTCCCCTCCACATATTCAAGAACCCTTCTGATGCCTTCAATGGTGGCGTCCTTGTAGTTTGCGGGATCCACAGATAAAAGCTTAAACACATAGTCTTCCCTTCCAGGGATTATAGCCAGCACATCGGTGAAGGTTCCACCTCTATCGATTGCGATCTTAACGTTCTCCACAGTCATCTTGGATGTTTACAGAGAGCAGTGTCAGAATTGAATGAAATAAAAGAAAATCACACCACAATATTATCTCCCCATTTCTGGTTTGATACCGCTCCTCTTCTGGTTATATACAATTGGTTTACATTTTTTTTCACATACAATTACGCTTCTTGTCCCGCACTCGTCACCTCTGGCCAATCTGCACCTCGATAAGCAAAGTTTATCTTAGCTGATGCAGAAACGCATGCGCAACGGCTGCGCATTGCATTAGTGCGGTGCGGCGCGCTAGCGGAGCCATGCCGACGTTGGGGCATCGCATATAGTGCGAAAATGAAAGATACAATCGGTGTCGGAACTCCCGTCGCGTTTATAGGAAATATCCGCCATTCCGCCCCGATAAGCCTCGAGCGAAATCACCAAATCACCACTGGAGGGGCGTTTGCGATAAGGTCAACCGTTTTTATTGATCGGGATAATGGGATGCGACATTTTATCAAGATACTCCCTCCGGGTGTTGCTATGCACCTCCAAGCGGTTTACACATTTGCTCGGATAAAAGTGGAGTGACATATCTTATTTTGAAATGTTTCTGAAAGACCGTTAAATAACGTCTTTGCTGCAGACGTGGAGAAATATGTGGAAACAACAAGTCCTGTACGCAACCTCACTTTACTTCAGCCATGTCAGGTGAGAAATACGACGTCATCGTCGTGGGATGTGGAGTCTTTGGGCTCTCTACAGTTTTGGAACTCGCAAAGAAGGGAAAGAAAGTCCTTGGTCTGGATGTCAACTCCATTCCCGCAAGTCTTTCCGCGGCCAATGATCTCAACAAGATCTTGCGAGTGGAGTATCCCGACATGCTGCATGCAACTCTTGCCGTTGAGGCACAGAAGATGTGGGAGACAGACCCTCTTTACAAGAGATTCTTCAAGAAATGCGGTAGAGTGTCTCTGTCCCCGTTCAAGAGCACCAACACAGCGAGGTTAGAGTATGACACCAAGAGTTTGAGGAACCTTGAAACTCTCAAGTTCCCACAGAGAGTATCAACCATCTCCACCCCTGAGGAGTTGGCCGAACGTGTTCCCGGATTCAAGAACAACACGATGCCGGAGACTTTCAGCGCAAAGTACAACTTGGACTGCGCCCTTGGTGAGTCTGGTAAATCTTTGGAGGCTGTATATTTTGCATGTCGTTCCCTGGGTGCAGAGTTCAAGTTTGGAGAGGCAGGGAAGGTAGTCAAGGTTTTTGATGGAGGTGTGCAAGTGTCCGGTGGATACATCTACTCTGGTGAAAAGGTTCTGGTGTCGAGTGGCGCGGCAACCGGTTTCTTGGTGACTCTCGATAAGCAGACAGAAGCCTTTGGTGCCTTCGTTACCCACATCAAACTCACTGGGGAAGAGTATGACAAGTATAAGGACATTCCAATCTTCTTCTCCTCCGAATGGGGCTACTTCTTCCCTCCTGACCCTGTGCACCACCTGATCAAGATTGGTTTAACCTTCGGTGACCTCAAGAATCACGTCCCAAACCCGTTCAAGCCAGATGAAATCATCTCCCTTCCTGTTTACACTAGAACTGTTCCGGCAGAGGGTGAGAAACACGCCAGGTATCTCTTTGAAAAACTCATCCCTGAGCTGGCTAACCACAAGCTTGTGAGCTCTAAGGTTTGCTGGGTCAGTGACTCCCACAACACCACCTTTGTCATTGACAAGAGCCCTCACTACGAAAACGTGTATGTGGCGGCTGGTGACTCCTCCCATGCCTACAAGTTCTTGCCGAATATCGGCAAGTATATTGTGCAGAGGCTCGAAGGCAACCTCACTGGCGAGCTTGGTGACGCCTGGAGGTGGAGAGCCTACCCTGGTGCTGAACTGGCCAAGGCCAACACTTCCCGTGCTGAGAGAACTCATTATGAGTACAAGGATGTCACGGATTGGTTCCCTATGGACAACGACTCCATTTACAACGATAAATAGAAAAATAGAAAATAGAAAAACAGGGGCTTTGTACTATTAATTATGATATTCAGCATATCACTAGCATTGAGCTCTAACAAGTTTCACAAGTTTCTGTAGATTGTTTCCATTCAAGGTGGCTTTTTATTACATATATCGTTTTATGAGCTGTCTGTTAACTTAGAGCCTAGAAACTAATTCTGGAAATTACCAAGCTCAATCTACATCCACTATTCTGGTAGTTGTAGAAAATCACTGTTCCAGGCGTAATATAAACAGAAAACGTTTTATTCAGCCCTACACATTTATCCAATTTTAAAGTCCATGTAACGGGCTAATTTAAGCTTTTAGAGAGTCTAACTTAGCTATACCTTATTTTAAGCTTAGCTAAGTTAGGTCGTGCATGAGAGCTAATGGAAAGCCTAGGCCTATTTAGGAAATAGTTTGCAATGCGGTCTGGCATGGTAGCCGCGCATGACGTGCGGCGAGCACTAATGGATCAATTGCTGCGTTACCATAGAGGCAAGACGATCAATTGGAGTTGAACAAAACAGATGAAAAAACACTGCCACACACTTTACAACGCAATCAGCTATAGCTCTGCCTATGGGTGAGCACTATATGTTAGCATGACGAATAATCAGCGCCCCGCTTCTCTCAGTGAGAAGGAAACAGAGAAATACCTCCACGGTCTACAGAATAAGCACGTACCATTGCGGAGAAGCCGGCGGGCTCCAAAGAGTTGTGTATATTGTTACCGGAAAAAAGTGAGATGCAACAAAGAAACTCCCTGTAATGTTTGTATTGGGAGGGGTAGAGCACATCTATGTACCAAGGAGCCTGTTATAGTGAAGGATCATTTGATCGATGAAGGCTCAGTGCTTGGTGAGGACGGCATCACGGTAAAAGAGTATATCGCTGAAATTGAATGTCTGAAAGAGAAAATCCGGGATTTGGAGGCGAATAGAGGCCAACATTCTGGGGGTGTTCGAAAGCGTAGTGATTTGGACACGTATTTCACAACCATTAACCTGCTCATACGAGGTCTCGTCAAGGGAGTACATGATGATCAGGTGTTGGATCACCATGAAGACTCCTGGTTTAGAAAGGGGATTAATCCTACAACGAGTTCACCCCATAGGTGGAATTACTGTTTGGAAATTGTGTCAATGGTTTCAGAAAAGCAGTCAACTGCGATTGTTAACTTCTGCCTAGATAAGCTTACCTTCTTGCATGCTGTGGTTGAGCCTGATGCATTCAGAAAAGAACATTTAAAGTTCTGGGCTTCCACAAATTCCAAACACTTGTCGCTGAGCTATGATAGATCCTGTGAAGAGTACCTTTGGACAGGCCAATGGTACGCCATGATATGTGCTGGATCTCACTATGCCACGGAGGAACTGATGCTGGAAACGGGGCTCAACAGCGATCACATACAGAAACTTGCGGTTTCATCATTTTCAGCCGCATTGGAATGCCTATATAGAGGTCGATTTATGACTTTTCCAAATCCAAGAAGTCTCCAGACGTTTTGTGTGATGAGCCTCTGCACTCATGGGATTGGAGGAGTCCACCTTCAAAACTGCCTTCATTCCACAATGGTTTACCTGGCACGGAGAATGAACCTCGATACCCTTGAGGAATTGAACGATGGTGAAAATGATGGTGAAAATGGTCTCAGACAGCATATATGGAAGTTTCTTGTAGTGTGTGATTGGCTAGAAAACACAGGTAGGGCTTCAATCATCCCCGTGAGCAGTCTCTCTTCAACAGCCGTTGCACCGGATGATGCCATCAACTTCTATCTCTCGTATCGTGTAAAATTGGCCACGATAAAGAAGAAATACTACTTTGATCACCAGATAGACACCACCACTGCAGACCTTCAACTATTGGATGCGGCAACATACCACCTGCAACGATTAAAGGAGGAGGTTGATGCACTATCAATTGTTGATGTGTGCCAGCACCGCCTCATTTCATATATGATCCAACACGAGCTTTTAGAAGTTATGGTGATGAAGTCTACGTTCATGAAGAGAAAAACATGGATGACTAAATGCCACACTGTTAGTAGTAACTCAGCAAAGAACATTGTGTCCACCTTCCTTTCTGGGTCATTGCCGTTGCCGTACAGTAAAGTGTGGTTTATTCCAGAGAATGCGGTCTCTGCTGGTGTCTTCCTGTTAGTGGACTGTATGATGAGTCCGCTCACCACACAAGAGGTACATGAGAGGCTGAACTCTGTGAGGAGGATGATTCCAGCGCTTGATTCTTACTCGTTATCTATGAGACCAGCAGTGAGAGGCAAGTATATTCTCAATAGGCTATTGAACCTCGTTACCGGAAGGCACCCAAGTGACACGTTTAACTTTGGAGATGCGGGATTATATGACCACTTGGCATCTCTCAAGAAGGTGCCTGATATTAAACCTGTTGAGGTGCAGAGACTGGTGGAAATGCCCAGTTACGACGACGGCGATGGTATAAACCTTCGTGGTGCTATTTCAGATATATTAGAGGATAGTGGTTGGCTTGACTTTCTGAACTCAGTCGATGAACTGGGAATGAAATTGGAGTTTGACGTTGGATTTGAGAGTTGATAATAGATATGTTGCTGTTATATGTAAAATTAATGAGTTAGGGTTACAACCTGTTTTGTATCAAGTGTAAGACACATTGATGATATTCTCTTTCCGTGTTCAAATGTGGGTTTGGAAAAAGAGTCTTGGTTCACTTTTGCACTAGCGCATCGAACATGATGCATTAGTTCATATGCACATGATGCATTAGCTCGTATGCATAGACTTGACTTTTATATACCCGGGGCAGGAGGGTTGATACCTCGTATTGGAGTTCTAGATATTCTATAATCCTACTTGCAAAGAATTTTGAGAAAGTGATTAATAATAAAAACTAGAAACGATGAAACGACTTAACTCACAAACATAATAGATTATCCAATTTATTGGCGGGGCTTTTTAATATCAGAGGCTGTTGAGACCGGTTCAAATATTTCAATCTCAGCATTGGATGCAACCTCCCATATCAGGACTCGACCGATTGGTCTGGCGGATTTGTGTGTCTTGCATATGGAGAGTGTTGCTGGTTTATAAGAACGGATTCAACGTGTCTGCGGTCACTAGGTGGAGTATTTATGGAAATGACACAAATACATCCAACGGCAGTTTATAATATTCATCCCCGGAAGTGAACCGGAATAGACCGGTGCTGCGTATATTTCATCACAAGTCACATGGGAATGGGATTCAGAGTGTTTTTGTGGAATCAGCACGAAATGGGTTTGTTGTTTCCGGTTTCCGAACTTTTGTGTGGTGTATTTTTCGATCCTGAAATGGAGGGGTTCAGCAGCTAACCCAACAACAACAACTACTTAATAAAAGTCAAAGGTAACTTGTAAGCGATTTCTATTATCAATAATGAGAAAATATCAATATAGATAAAAATGAAATAACAAAAATGTGGCTTTTGTATTTTGAAGAATTATTTTTGGTAGTGAAGATGGCAAATTTTCTAGCAGTCCAAAATTAAATTCTCACTTTTATAATAAAATTGTATAAAAAGGATTCATCAGGAACAGATATATTATCAGGTTGAAGAATTCGGTTATTGACGGATGAAGAGAAGATGTTCCATGCATACACGGGCATTTCAGATGAGAGTAAGTGGTCGCACTAATGCAAATGTATATTTAAGTTGCTGCATTGGTACATGCATACGATTAGTGTAGTTTGTGTTGAATTTAAGATGGAACTAAGATTCTGCGCTAATGCAAATGTATGTTTAAGTTCATGCATTGACTGTTACCTGCATGTGATTAGCGTAGTTTGTGTTGCATTTAGTTAGGTGTGTGTGGGTGTGTATGGGTGTGTGGGTGTGTGGGTGTGTGGGTGTGTGTGGGTGTGTGGGTGTGTGGGTGTGTGTGGGTGTGGGTGTGTGTGTGTGTGTGTGGGTGTGTGGGTGTGGGTGTGTGTGTGTG
>PPKV03000044.1:0-32115 GCA_003706285.3 Kuraishia ogatae
CCACACACCCACACACCCACACACACCCACACACCCACACACACCCACACACCCACACACACCCACACACCCACACACCCATTATAATAACTTCTCCTCTCCACTACTGATTTAAAAATCGATATATACATATATTTATAATTTGGATTTTATTATGTCTTCTGAATTTTATACTTATATAGGTTTATCTGTAAGAAGAACATAAATAAAATATTGGGAATACAAAGACTGAAGGTAGGTTTAACAGCGCCTGCAAACATCAAAATACAGAAAATTGATAGAATAAAAAGAAAGATCTGACATTCAAGATATATCGCAATAATGATCTTAATCCAACATATTGAAAGAAAATATAGACATGTGGAGTATAATCAACAGCTTCTAGTAGGCCAGACCTGCGTCATACAATCTTCATCTCAGCGCTAAGCAAATCAACGCTTGCAAGCCGCCGATATGGATGCTAAAATTTAAAAGATTCATTTCCAATGGCTTAATGCGAGGCGCAGCGTTATGGCATTCCACAGAAAAGATACTAAGCCATATGACATTTCTTTATCAAAACCCATCGAGTCACTGAGGCGATAGTTGCTCCGGTCGATATGCTCCCTGCAACGTAGACACATGCTCTAAGGCACACGAGAGAGATTTGTGTGGCCGCCTTCAGGTTTTACTCGGTTGGTGTTCAGATCGCAGCCAGAAAATAGAATGTCACACGCAAGGTTGCTTTTTAAATCACGCACCAATGGCGAGGGCTGCATTACAAACATAATTAATTTCGGATCCACCCTTGCCTTGAATATGCTCACTCAAGGGACCTACCTGCAGATGATCCATGCAGGTCGACACAGCACGGTACATATTAGCCGGGCAGCCAGTAGAGATCACGATAGTTACATTCTTCAGTGACAGCGATTATAGATAGACGTTAACTATAAGCGAAGAGTGGATTCTGATAGACGGCGGTAAGAGAATCTGTCTCAGTCATTGGTGTAAAGGATACGTGGAAAGAGGTTGGAAGACATTCCCTCATCTGTCTTCGAGGCTGAGCATGGGGCATGCAGGATGCATATAGATGCAGCTTCGTTAGGGCATCCCCATACTGAAAAAGCATAACTGCTGAAGAGACGGGTCCAAGTCTGGACTTAATTCGATTTCCAACTCTGATATCTAATACGATATCCCTTGCTGAGCCTAATGAGCATTAGGGATCTCCACTTTATTAAGATGATATGCAACTTTGTTGGAAAGAAAACGATATAATACGGCTCTCCATGCGCGTTGCAGCAGAACTGCAGGAAATACGTACTTTCTTTTATCATGGAAATCTATACCCTTCAGATATCAGTATGATTTCAGTATGAGAAACGAGGTAATCTGAAGCAAGGTTTCTGAAATTCGCCTATCCAATATGCAAAGGTGATTCGAAGGGAGCTGCGCCTTGGTTGCTTAAGACAACATTGCATAGTGTTATATGCAGCTTGAGCCGTTGGCAGATGTGAAAGTTGTGGCTGAGCAACAATTTGCACTGAGCACCATCATTACAACAGAGACGGTATATTTGGGTTGAGTGACGAGATCTACTGATGGCATCCAAACAATATACAGCCACTAATGCGCCTGTGCTCATGTGCGCTCTTTGCTCCAACGTTGATTTCTGCTGTAATCGTCCTTTTCGTCCCTTGCTTTAAGGATCTTATCCGCCTTTCCTCTCCCATTGTCCAGAAATGTGCGCCTGTGTGAGGCTACTATGATGAACTCGAAGCTCTATGAGATCCTTCATATACTGCTGGGTCTCCCATCTAGTGGCATACTTTTTCTGGATCTGGTTACTATAGTAATTCTAGTAAATATCCGATACGTTTTCTCAGTATATCCAAAGCTATGGCACCTCTGGCATTCATCTGTTTTAGAAGGAGAGCGGGCAGTAAATCTGTTCAGGGGACACCAGCATCAGTAGGTGGAACTAGCGGAAGAAAGATACTTCTACAATGTTTGTGCGCACTTGTGCTGGTGGAGAACATGTTTCTGCTGCTATTACAGAGCGATGTTCCTGAAACATTGATTCGACCCGTGGTTAGTAACCTGCCACTTGAAACGATCCAATCAGCACTATCTGACTACTTGGGCCCATCTGCCCGACCAAGCTCACCACTTAGCGATACTATCCTGGACATGTATTACAACGTTGTGAATGTAAGCAGTTATGTGGGGAATCTGGGAGAGGTTGCCAGAGGTCAAGGTTCCACAAATGCTGGCGGGGAATTTGACCCCAGTTGTGATGCTGCTCATTTTTTGGGGTCCTTCAAATCTTCCGAGCCCCTGGAGCTGCGAGACTCACTATATGACATTCGACGGGATCTTCTGAATTCAGAGTACTCTCCACTAGTGACATGGCCAGATGAAGTCGCAATGTCCTTGGAGGATATTATTGAGCATCGCTGGTTTAGATTCACCGGGTCTTCAGTATGGCTAGAGGATGAGCAAGTTCACATGTTCTTCACGAGGATCATTTACTCGCACTTCAATGACAAAACTCATCCTTCATTGAACATGGTACGTGTACAGCTGTTTGACCGTGATTGGAATGAGATCAGAGGTCGCCGTATAAAATATGTGGATGTGGAATTACCTGAAGGGATGGTTTTGAATAGACACGGCTGTGATGATTGGACGTTAAGGAAGGTGGAGCTTTTGGAAGATGATTTTGGAGAGGATGAGGAAACGAAGCATGAGCTGGATAAATACTCACTGCTCTTCCCGTCCATTCTGAACATTCCTGTCAAGTACCAAGAGGGTGGGCTTCTGGGACCCGAGGATGCTCGTGTTGTTATGCGTCGTGGAAAGTATATAAAAGAGCCCGTGCTGGTTTTCAACCAAAGGAATCCTCGGATAAAGGGTAGTGATAAGAACGCTGTCAAGAGAGCAATGCATATTTTCTTTCCTCTCAGAGCCCCAGACTTTGCAACTGATTCGCTTGAGAAGAATCTGATTTTACTTTCGGTGCAAGGGGATGGTTTTCCGGAATATGAAAAGAACTGGTCTCCATTCTTCGACCCACATGACATTCGTGACACAACGACCAGTAAAGGATACATACTATTTATCAATCACATGGATCCTCTCTCTATTTTGGAATGCTCTTTGGAAACGGGGATATGTACCAAGGAGTTTACGGGTGCATTTTTAGGAAACAACAGGGACAGTTTGCGAGGTGGCACGCCTCTGATTCCCCTGCCGGATAATTTGGACCTCAGTTTTACAAGTTTGCAAGAGGATGATGACCCAACTGAGGAGATGGAGGTTAATGACGTTGAAAATAGGGATCCAGCATCGTCAAAGTCACCAGAACGCAAAAGAGCAATGTGGTTTGGATTTGCAAAGACCCATTTAAGGCAGTGTGGATGTGCACGGTCATTATGGAGGCCTATGATGTTCTTGCTAGTTCGTGAACCGAATGGAGAGTACCGCCAGGAGCTTCTCAGCAATAGCATCGACTTTGGCATGGATGTCCTGTCATGGAATGGACTCTCCAACACATGTTCTGGTCGTTTCAATGTACTACAGCCCAATGGTATTTCATATTGGCAAACTGAAATCACAGAGGGAGAAGACGGAAGTGTGAATATTCAAGATTATATGGGGCTAACCATTAGCGAGGCTGATAGAAATGTCAAGTTGATACACCTGAAGGGTGTGCTCTCGTACCTAACAGAGGTGTTCAACTCCGTTGAGATTTCACCACAGATATCAGCAAGAGTGTCTAATGAAAAAACTCGGATCTCTTCATACTGTGCAGTGAAAGAGTCGGTGGAGTATTGTAAAAACTACGGAGAGTCCCATCCCGGCGAGGTGGATGAGTGAGTGGGTAGTTGGATACCTTGGCTTCTGCCTCTAGTTATTGCCTGTTTAGTTTATTCTACCTATTTGTTTGTTGTGAGCAACAAATGTCTGTTCATCGCTCAATATCCCATGGTGTTCATGGTGTCTGTACCTGAGATTCATGGCATATATGTCCAGCAGTGGTTCACTCGCATTATGAATTACAATTGGTACCCTTTCGCTAGAACTAAAACCTTAGTTGGCTTCTATGAATGGGCTGGTAATGAAAGACACTAACTGAGTTCTAGTCATCAGGGTTAAAGATGTTTTTACTAACTTAAAGGTGTCCACTATAACTTAATATTTACCAACTTAAAGGTGTAATACCAGTCAAAACATCCGTATACACACATTATCACAAAACTATAACTTGTAGTTTCCAACTTTGCAGAAACAATAAAAACACAAAATCAAAAATATCAACACCAGAAGCTGTAAAGTCTATACCACCATTGCCTAGAAGCAACGTAGGCCCGCCTCTCGGCAATCTCCTGCTTGAGCAGGTCAAGGTCAACCTCTCTTCTACCAGTGTCAATATCAATGTCCTTGGCTCTGATAAAGATGGAGGTGTCTCTCTTCCAGATTTTGTAACCAAAGAAAAACACGATGATCACTGGAACGGTCAAATAAGCCTGGAAGAAGTCCGAAGCGTTTGGAGAACCACCAAGTGGGTAAAGGGCGACCCAGAACTGAGCCATGAGAATAAGAATGTTGAGGGTGACACCAAAGTAAGAACCAATGATACCACACTGGGAGGTGAAGGTGAGCTCGTCAGTACCACGGCCTCTAAGGGCAAGGGCTCTTCTGAATCTAACATGGCACCAGCAGATGGAGCCCCAGGTGAAGAGAGAAGATAAACCGGAAAGCGCAAGTAGCCAGTCAAATACAGTGCCTTCCTCGTTGGATGCAGCGAGGAAACAGAGAAGACCAAAGATAAGGGAGATGATAACACCAACCAAGGGCCTACCAGATCTATCGATGTAACCGAACGACTTTGGAGCAAACCCTTGCTCGGCAAGGGCAGCAAGGGTTCTGGAGGATCCAAAGACAGACGAGTTACCAACAGAGAGGACAGAAATCATGATAACAACGTTCATCACAGATGGAAGACCCTTGATACCACCATTCTCAATGGCAATGACGAATGGAGAGGCAGTTGCAGACACAGAAGAGGCGCCGAGAAGCCTTGGGTCGTTGTAGGGAACGAGAAGACCAACGAGGGTAAGAGAGATGATGTAGAAGAGGGTGATTCTCCAAAACACCTGCTTGGTTGCCTTTGGCAGACTCTCTGTTGGGTTAGCTGTCTCGGCAGCGGCAAGACCGCACAGCTCTGTACCACCAAACGAAAAGGCAGCAGTAACAAACACGGAACAGACACCCTTAAAGCCTGCAGCAAAGGCACCTGGGTTCTTCCAGTATGTTCCACCGAGGTAACCACCGTGTGGGCCACCGCCACAGTTGAGTACAATACCAAGGATGATGAACCCGATAATGGCAAGTACCTTACAGAGAGAAAAGATGAACTCAGCCTCACCGTAACCCTTGACACCGAAGAAATTGATGAAAGTAATCAACACGTAGAAAATGGCTACCCAAGCAACAGGATTCGTGGTGTTATTCCAGTATTGAATAGTGATGGAAGCAGCAACCAATTCAAGAGGCATGACAATAAGCCAACCCATAGCGTAGTTCCAAGCCATGGTGAAACCCCAAGCAGCAGATATGAACCTAGTGTTGTAAGTAACGAAAGCCCCCGACACAGGGAACGCAACCGCAAGCTCACCAAGACCTTGAACGGTACAGTACATCATGATACCAACCAAGATCCAAGCAATGAGAAGAGCAGCAGGACCACCCTGGTTTAGAGCACCACCAGAACCCACGAAAAGACCAGTACCAATGGCACCACCAATAGAAATCATCTGCAAGTGACGATTCTTGAGTCTTCTGGAGAGTGGGGAATTGGCAGTTGCAAGAGCCGCTCTCTCCACATCGGAAAGGTTGGGGTCAAATTCCTGCTTTTTTATCGGCTTGAACGAGTCTTTGAAACCCTGCCATCCAGTTGCGGGGGGTTCCTCAACGATCGAGGTTGTGCCAACCTCTGCAACGGGGGACGAACTCTCGTAGTCCTTCGAATCAAAGTCACCTCTTGCCTGTGCCATGTCTGTGAATGTGTCTTTGAGAGCAATTTAAAAAGCTTAGCAGAGACCGGGAGCCGAAAAGGCACAACCAAATGTATTTATATCCCCTACTCCCCTGTCTATCCAAGGGTACATACAAGTGTTGGGCCAGACGAGGGGGCGGTGCCTGCTCCACCTCCACACTTCCAATTCCACACTCCAATGACTTGGCACATTAGCCAAGAAGACATGCAATGCATCAAGCATCTCTCTGCCTATCTAAAGCAACAATACCTTTGTATTGACTAGTGTTCTTAGCGCACCATCGATATATCCCGATAACGTGCATTTCATGCAGCCTTAAACGGACAGAGAGCCGTGGGATGCTCTTGAAATCAGGCCAGGCTTGTTGGTTGCGTGCCAACCTCGGTATGGAGGGGGGAGGGGGGTGTATAACCGAGGTTATCAGCGATAACGGTTGTTTCAGCCGTTGCATGCAGTTTTGCCTATCAAGACGACATTAGAGAGCCTGCGCATGCCATACAATGCCAAGAGAAAACACCTGCCAATGCAGGACAACGACAGGACGTTAGCTCTGCCAAACGATACGGCTATGGAAGGTGCTGCTGCATTGACGGGAGAATAAAAGTGGGCGGCAGGCGCTGTTGCCAAGTTTGACAGCTACGGAGGCTCCTGGCGAGAGAGGCCATTGGAGGATCTTGGCAGGGCTCGAGAGTCGCGGACGTGTGGGTGCAGCGATCAGCGATACCGCGCAATGCGTTGAATACCTGTTTGGGGAATCTACACCTTTGGTATGTGAAGTGAGAAGGGGCACGACGCAGAATAGGGGATATTTTCCGTTGGGCATTATGCGAGATTATGCCTGCGAATGTAGGCTATTGTAGAATTCCTTGGTAGAGCACTTGTGGTGATGTGTGGAAAGATGTCATGATGGTTTTGTCAGTGTGGTGCGCTATTGTTCCAAAACGAAGATAGCTGGGTTGTTGAACCACGCTGCACCATGTGTATCTCCCACAGTATATGCACACACAAAGCCTCTTTGGATGTGGCTTCTTTCCCTATCAATGTTGCGGCATTCCTGAGGGAGTTAGAGAACGGGACGTTGGAGTCAGTGGCTGCAAATATCTTCGGCCAATGAAAGATGACCAATACGTAAACACCTCCTAGAATGATAATGGTTCAACATGGGAAACCCGAGATCAAACACCTTAAATGCAAACTGCAGTTCGGAAACCCCCCAACATCTTTCCAAAACAATACTCAAATGACGTAAACTGGGGAATGGGGGAAAAAAGGAAATTTCATTAACCAGTCTCCTGCGCAGACTATTGTCGTTGAGACCAAATCGAGAACTGCTGTGCAATAAAGAGGAAACCTCTCCCAAGCGTTCGCATATCCAATATTCGTAGTCTCTCTGTAGTCCCTGTTGAGCGGTATCGGTCAAAGGGATGAGAGTGCGGCTTCGTTCACTAGGGGTGAACGAAGGCTGAAATACTAGGCGAGAACCCATCGACAAAAGTGATTTTCACTGCGACCCAGCCAACTTGAGTCTGACTCTGGAGGCTGACTCTGACATGATGGCGCATAATCATCTCTCAACCCTAATGATCTTACGAATGACCAATTCATAGATGAAATGAATTTTGTTCGATTTGTATGATTTTCAAAGATAAACCGCCTATTTTTCCTCGTCTTTCGATATCGCTTTGGAGTTCTTGTGGAGTTTTTTTTAAAAAATCACTCAACATTGGGAAATTATCAATCTAATTATTCAATACAGAAGTTACAATTGGAAAGTGATAACATTTTTCTTTCAAAGCCCTAGAAATTACGTTGGCATTTTTGAAAACCTTGTTGAATTTAAACTCTTGTTAGAACTATTGTAGTGAGGCCTCTTCTTTGATAATTTAGGTTAATATTATTTTTTCACTGCAATATTTATACTTAGCTGAGCAAGGAGTTACATACGGCAACCGATGACGTTCCCTCTGTTGGAGACCATAAACCCTCCCAGGGCTCTCCCTCTTTGGGCAGCCATGATTCTGCAGCTTGCGATGTCGTGGGCGAGCGAGCGAAGTGGGCGATGTCCGATGGTTGGTGCAGTGAAGGTGCGTAAACGGAACAGCCATCTAAAAAGCATTACATGGAAATGGTTGTTCCACCTTCAACCCTCAACCTACTTACATCTATGAATTTCAACCACTATTGGTTAATACACTACTTATTGGTCTATTCAACAACCCAACTTTAAACCTTCGACTTTTTCGACCTTCAACCTCCTCAATCTTGGCTGCGACCTACTCTGCCTGTGTGGGGTAGGTTTTTGCAATGTTACAAAGTTGCAAGGCTGACATTCGTAAGGCTGACATTCGTAAGGTTGACATTCACAAAGTTGACAAGACATACAGATAGAAAGTAAAATAATAAAAAAAAACTAATACAAAATACAAATACAAATACAAATACACCCAGATATATATAGTTGTAAATATAGCTTCTTAACGGTAGAATCTTAGTGTCTCCCCTAATGACTGGGAGTTCCGTTCCGCCTTCAGAATTGCACGCACAGCAAATTCCAGACAATTCCCAGATAATTTCGAGGCAGTGAGTGCCGTGTGTGTGCTCCAAGTGGATGCACCTCCAGCAGAGCCATTCAAGGGTCCTTCCCTTTATAGACACAACTAGCAGGAACATGCATCAGCAATCCATGCTAATGCGGGTGCGTTGTAGATTAGTTTAAAATATTTAAAAAAGAAATAATCAGCTCATCTATTTCTAAATATGCAGAGGAAAATAGTATACACACTCTTTGGTAAACACAGTGGAGGTGAACACAGTGGAGAGTCAGACATACACCCTCCATCATGCGAATGGAAAGTGATATCTATAATTTGAATCTCCTTTAATCTTATACCTCTCCAACTCTCCAGATTTGTTAACGACATACGTCCTTCTTGCATCCCAGGTTCCTTTCAACCGCTCCAAAGTTCCCCTCCCACTGATGACACCCTCATTGGCCAGCTCGGTCAAGAGACACTCTATAATGATCTTATGGTAGGACTTGATGCAAGAAAACCCACACATAAAAATGGGGAACTGGATCATCACCAAACGGTGGTCAACTCTATAGTTGAGATACTTTTTAAAATCAATTTCAACCTCGGGCCGCTCTTCTCCAACAATGATCTTTGAGTCATAACGGTCTTCCAATACTTTTAGATCAGAGTCTGTTAGGTTCTCATAATCCAACTGGATGAAAAATGACATTGCGTATATCATCCTTTCCACAACTTGTTGGACAGCATCATCTGTTAGTGGGAAGTTGAGAATTTCCGTCAAAATTTTAAGGTAGGCAGCATCGGTGTGAGTCTGAGAAACTGCATCGTAGTAACTGTGCCAAGTATCAGATGCAGCTCCCGCACCACTGAGCTGCATAAACTTTGATATGTTTTTGTTTTCCAAATGGTAGTACGCAGACAGGGGTAAAACTTTCTTATCGGGACCAGAATACGAAGGATGGTACACAGAGGAGGGATCAATGAGAAACGGTGGTTGTTTCGTGATCATGTAAAAGTTACGTGCTCTTTCAACGAGTGAAATGAGCCTTGCAATTGTAAAGAGGGACGCCCTAAACTGACCAGAAGGAGTATGTATCTGCCCCATTTTGTGCTTTTCGCTGTCGGTTACTTTGTCTCCTCTTGCTCCTCCATCATCCTTATCCTCCTTGCCCTCGTTTAACACGAATAAGAGAGCCCGGTACGTATCTAGACAGTCATCACTACAGCATAGAAACGTGTTGAATCCCCCCTTTCGCGCTTCAGATCTCAAGTACCTACCCTCTGAATCCTGCAAATCCGAGTACCCATCTATAACCAACCTTGAGTTCTCAATGGCTTGCCTCAGTTCAGAGTCATGAGTGAAAGATACCAAAATGTTCCATTCCTCTGTAACGTTGATGCATCCTCCAACATTCGTAGAGAGGTTGGAATACACTTCCAACGACGAAAAGAGGGTCCGGGAAAGAAATAGGGCATCCGTCAAGGGTCGATCGTTGTAATATTTCAGAAGCAAGTCTTTTGCACCCCGGAGGTGAATTCTCCACCTGGAGTCGGCATTGGAGGAGTATTCAGTAACAAGGATCAGACTCGTAAGCAGTACGCTCCCGACATTCTCATCTATATCCACCTGCTGGAGTGTAGCATTGAGGGAATTGAAGCAGAGCGACAAATAATAACGGTTGTGGGCGGAATGGGTCGCGACATGTGTCTTCTCCGATAGATACCTTGCACCTGAGGCGAGCAGCGAACTTAGGAGATATGGAGACCTACGTGCTTCATCCAGAATAACCTTGATTACAGGGGATTCTACATACGATTCAGCTGCCCCATAGAGAAACACATGGTTACGAGTTATGAACGCTTCAAGATATTGGAGGTGAGCAGATTCAGGTGGCATTCCAAAGAAAAGGCCGAGATCAGCTAGTTTCTCAGGCGTTAGGGATCGTTTCAAGGTTGAGATGAAATCATACGAGGCAGAAGCAAGAGGGGCCCCACCGCTGAGCGGGCTGGTATCGTTATTATCCATATCCACGTGTGGATGGTACACTCCAGACCCTGACACCTGAGGTATTTTGAACGAAAAGTCAGTTGCATCAAAGTTCCAGTCATTAGACACTAAGGGGATGTTGTCTGCTTCTGCATTCTCAAACCCATTTATACCGGTGAGATCGCCGATCAGCGATTCCGTGTATGCAAGGAAGTCTCTTATATCTTGGTGGAGATGCATATCCTGGGCAAGAACATCCATTTCTGAATCCACTCCTAATGGAGGAGGAGTACCAGCAGCCGCTGCCGTCGCAATGGGCAAAACATTACCGAGGTTACTTGGAGTGGTGTTAGCACCACTTTGAGAAGAGGATGTGGGCGAGCTGGCTCTTTTCAGCACACTCTCTCGCGAGCTTGTAGCCGTCATGGGTATAGTTCCCAAACCGGGGATCCCAAGTGGGTGCAAGTCATTCGGGACACTGTGCCCCTGTATCGAGTCTAGAACGGCATCATCACTATCTGATCCGTTTTCCTGGCTATCATACCCTGACTCCCCATTGATGCTCTGGTCAACTTTGATGAGCCTTTTGTCCCTTTCGTCAAAGCTCTGGTGAATGCTAAACTTGTACTCTTTCTTGTAGACACACTGCCTGTTGAAATGAACGCATCTGCTACACGCGGGCAATGCTTCGTTGCATTTCTTCTTCACCTTTTTGCACTGCAAGCATCCGTTTCTGCTGTATGACCTGGTGGGTAGAGTCCTTTTACTGCCGCTCCTATTAAGGTCAGTCGGTACCACGCGCATATGTGCCTTTGCTCTCTGTTCGAGGACCATTCTGCAAACACACAGGGTGTCGGAATTTTTGGCTACTTTCTTCTATACCAGCTTTGAGAGCGTCTCCTTTATGGAGGTCATTCCCGCGTTTTATCTATCCGTTGGAATTGATTTTCCACCCCGAGACGTGCAAGAAAGGGAAACACCCACAGGGACCAGCTGCTGCTGCCGTGCATGTTAGTGGGGAATTGGGGCAAGGCAAGGTCGTGCAGTAGGGCAGGTAGAAACCGAGCTAACGCAGGCTGGCAGAATCTAGTATCTCTCATGCGCGTGCTGCGCGTGCTAACAAAAAAAGCCTGCTAATCAGAGTTGGGGATCCAGCTGCTATTTACGATGAAAATATTGTAGGATTTTGGAGAGTTTGACCCTAGACTTTGTAGAAGCTTTTTCTTTGTTGGAAAAAGCTTCTGGAGTAATGCTTCTCCCCACTTGTACACACATCCCAGGGTTGGGTGTGTGCGTCTATGGTGCATAAGGCTAGGCTTGTTTAGCTCTTTTGAGGCGCGTCGTGCAGATGCAGATTACCATGAATAGGGAGGTGAGGGTGAGAAAGTGGGGCTAACCGTGTATGTATACGACAGAGATTACAGATAACAAAAAAATGACAGTTAAATCACATATTGTCCTTGTTTTCAGATATCATTGATACCACTGATAGGCTCAGATAAACATGTCTCTGAGGGTGGTGGAACGTTCAAGCTGGCGGATAGTTCAACTTTGGTGTTTGAATTCGACAGCCGTCCTGGAGGGCGGCGGGAATGGTGTCATCTTAAAGTCATCTTGAGACTATATCACGAATAAACGTTTCCGGCCGTCGCTTCCCGGGGTTTCCAACATGTATAAACTCCGGATAAAGCATTAATCATCTCGCTTGAGATGCGATGCGATCCTGCAACAGAAACTGTCAATCGTGGTGAATCACCGGATGCTCCTCTTTACCAAATGGGGCTCGCTTTCACGCGATTCCTCCGGCAATACTCTTTCCGGCAATTCACCGGTGACCAGACTGATTGCAGACATTGGGATAAGAGATCAAAACCGTACAGATCCCAACCAACTTGAAACTTCTTTGGCCTCTCCTTGAAATTTCCTTGAGCCTCAAGAGGAGGCTCCCCTGGGCGGGATTGACATCCCCTTTCATCAAGCCGCAACCTCTTATCAACGGTGACAGTTAGAATCTAACTATTCAGCTTCCACACGACATGCGGTTCAACACTGCTGAACCTCTGTTTATTTTGACTTGATCGGTATCTTGCTATTCCTCAGAGGGGCCTTCCCTCCTTCACTATGGCGGGATCGAGTTCCCCTTTCACCATTGCGCATGAAAAAACCAACCCGGGTAATGTGGCCACCATCACACTGCCTATCTTATCGCAAAGTGCCTAATGCACGCTGAAGACGCATGCATATGCAAAGGGTTGGGGAAGTTTCCATGCACGATAAAAAATGTGTATATATATATATATGTCGGAGTTGTGCTGTGATGGCGAAGGATGAGATGGAATAAAAAGTATACGGGCACGAAGGTATTCGTTTTTTTACGCCATGGATACCGAATCTCAGGTTTTGGCATCTGTGCCAACTGGTGTCAGATTGGACGAGGATGCCAAGAACTTGGCTGACATTGGATATAAGCAGGTATGTATATGAATGGATTATACACCGGGGAATGTTCATATCGACTAACGACAATCGCATCTAGGAACTGAGAAGAGAATGGAGTTTTTTTGCAACTTACTCTTTTGCTCTTCAGAACTCTGGTCTCGTGGGGACCATCTCCATCACTTTCCTGTACCCACTGTACGCCGGTGGCCCGGCTGCCGCGGTGTGGTGTTGGTTTGTGGGTGCGATGGGTTGTATGTGTATTGCTCTCTCTGTTGCTGAGATCACCTCTTGCTTTCCTACATCTGGTGGTATGTATTACACCATGAGTGAAGTTGTTGATAAGAAATTTGCGCCCATCATGTGCTGGATTAACAGTTGGGTGTTTTTGGTTGGTGCTATTTCCGGTGCTGCCAGTACAGACTACGGAAATAGTGTTTTATTGTTGTCAATCGTGTCGATTAACACGGATTATGTTCCTAAACTTGGACATATCACCGGTTTGGCCATTGCCCTGGTGTTTACCCATGGGTGCATCAACTCATTCCCATCAAAAATTGTGAGTCAGATTACCAAGGGTTACTGTGTGATCAACTTCTGCGTCACCCTTGCTCTCATCATTCATCTACTGGTGAAATGTAAGGATATCAACAGTGCAAAGTTCACCTTCACAGAGGTCATTCCAAACACAGGTTGGTCTGCAACTGGTTGGTCATTCCTTTTTGGTTTCTTGAATGTCTCTTGGGTGCTCACAGGCTACGATGGAGCTGCCAAGATTAGCGAGGAGGTTCACGATGCTGCCTACAAGATGCCACTTGCCATCGTGTCTGCAGTTGGCACAACAGCTATTATTGGCTGGATCCTGTGTATTGTTTTCACCCTCGTGATGGGAACCGACATGACCAACCTGCTGGACTCACCGACCGGTCAACCCATCACCCAGATCCTTCTCAACGTGCTTGGCACCAAGACCGCCACTGCCTACCTCTCTCTGCTGGTTGTGATTAACTGGTTCTGTGGTGGTGTTGCCATGCAGTGCGGTGCCAGATCTCTGTGGGCTTTCTCCAGAGATCGCGGCCTTCCATTCTCCGACTACTGGAGCAAGGTTGACAAGAGACTGGCTATTCCTCTGAGAACCGTTTGGCTTATTACCACCATTGAGAGTTTGATCGTTCTTATCAACCTTGGCTCTTCTGTGGCCATGAATGCAATTTTCTCTGCAACAGCCATTTGTATGGACTGGTCCTACATCATGGTTATCTCGTGCTTTTTCTGGAACCAGAAGAGACTCGGCATTAAGAAGGGCCCTCTCAACCTTGGAATATTCTCTGGCCCAGTCAACATCATTGCGTGCTTGTGGACCGTTTTTGTTTCCTTGGTGTTCATCTTCCCCAACTATATCCCTGTTACTGCCGCAGACATGAACTATGCTATCGTCCTGTTGGGTTTCGCTTTCATCGGTGCTGGTGGATGGTGGGTTCTTGATGCCCGCAAATGGTACAAGGGGCCAGTACACAACGTCGAGGCCAGTTTTGTGGAGGTGTTGAACGCAACTTTGAGTCACCAGGCTTCCACCTCAGGAAATGAGAAGTCCGAAGGTATTGCCTCTTCATTGAAGCATCTCAAGGGCAGTTCTGACGAGGAGTAGAATTTTACAAATGGTTAACATGGAAATACACATTTCTTATTTTAGTGAAACTTTATTTATGTAATGCAGTGTAAACAATATCTTGAGGTGAATGAATATATTTTACTTCTGTTCTCACCATAGTTTGATGATGATGTAGTATTTCACATCTCACACGCCTGCACTATAATATTCAAAGTTCACACTAACGCATAGGGCTTGCACTAATGCTTGGGTCGTGCACAATCATGCATCTTACTCGCACTTGCAAAGTGATCAAGGAACTACCTGTCCCGATAGGGAGTCAATTCCGACACGTGCATAATTACACCAGTGAAAGTACCAGTTGATAATGAGATCCTTCTATCGGTGTACAGAAGAGGAATCCTCTGATAGAAGGTTCCTTTCTAAGAGTGAAGCTCGCAAAGGTGGGGTCGGGAAAATGAGCATGCGTTTCAATGGAGTAAAAAAACAACGAAAACTTGATTTGTGCTAAGGGATAATTGAAGAGAGCCGAAAGTGGATCGCTTCAGATGCAACCCATGCATAGATTATAGAGAGTAGGCTATATATAACTGATATATACTTTATGTAATGTAGTGGAGTAGAACAGATTGAATAATATCACAGTATTGGGCAGAGTTCGATGTGAATATTGTTATCTAAATCAATCCTTGGGTCTTTCTTAGCTCCTTGACAAGCTCGCCATATCAATCTACCCGTTCATCACTTTTGCTCCTCAATCCCCATTAGGTAGCAATCCCGCAACCAGGATCCAAAAAACACTGCTTGAATTATACAAATTGGGTTTAAAAGACACTTTTGAACATCCCTAGATTTATATTCCCGGATATGTGGCCCTGTTTCTCGATTTCAGCTTAGCCCCATGCAGGCTCAAGCAGCTATCTGCGCAAGCCGCATGTATGTTGATTGAGGGAATTGATTTCCCAAGATGGAAGTTGACGATGCACCCTGGGGAAAGCAGATATATAACTTTGGTGTCCTGCTATTGTTCAAAAAGCGCTTGAAACCGTTCAGTTCAATTGATATCATACTGGAAAAATGACAGTTGTAATTGAGAACTTGCCCTACAAGGTGAAGGAGATCCCAAATGTGTTTATCCCTCTGAGCGACGGTGCCAAGCTGGCAGCGCGTGTGTGGCTGCCCGAGGATTTCACTCCCGGAACTCTTGGTACTATCATAGAGTATATCCCATACAGAAAAGCGGATTTCCATGCCATTGGAGATTCAGGAAGGCACCCTTACCTTGCCGGACATGGGTTCTGTGCCATGAGAATTGACCTGAGAGGAGCTGGTGACTCTGACGGATGGTTGAAGGATGAGTACTTGAAGCAGGAGCAGGACGATGCCCTGGAGGCATTCGACTGGATTGTCAAGCAGCCATGGTCCAATGGCAGTATTGGTATGTTTGGAATCTCTTGGGGAGGGTTCAATGGGTTGCAGATTGCTTTTAGACAGCACCCTGCTCTCAAGGCTATCATTACATGTTGCTCAACAGACGACAGATATAACAACGACGTCCACTATAGAGGAGGAGCTCTTATGGCCTCTGATATGCTGTGGTGGGCCTCCTTTATGTTTGCCTACAACCCTCGCCCCCAGGATCCAGCGGTTGTTGGAGATTCGTGGCGTGAAAACTGGTTTGAGAGGCTCAACACTCCACCCAACGTTGTCGAGTGGGTAAAACACCAGAGAAGAGACGCCTACTGGAAACATGGCTCTATCTGCGAGGACTACTCCAAGGTGGATATCCCCGTGTTGGCAGTTGGAGGATGGCAGGATGGATACACCAATTCTGTGTTCGACTTGGTAGAGAACCTTCCCAACTGTAAGGCTTTGGTTGGTCCTTGGGTTCACCAGTTTGGCGAAGTTGCAGTGCCTGGTCCAGCAATCGGCTTTTTGCAGAAACAGATTGAGTGGTGGAAATATCACCTCAATGGCGAAGGTGCTGTTACTGGTCCTAAAGTGACCACTTACTTGCAGGATGCGGTCCTGCCAGAAGGACTAACCAAGCCAAGACCAGGAAAGTGGGTAGGCGAATCTGCTTACCCATTCAAGAGAAATGTACCAACAAAGGTGTACCTTGCGCCAGAATACAAAGCTTCGTTCACAGTACCTGAAACCAAAACTGTGAGCATTTCTGGCCTCCAGGATTACGGTTACTACCGTGGTTCGTGGTGCCCAATGGGTCAGATTTCAGGTGACTACGGTGGAGACCAAAGGGAGGAGAACAGCAAGGTGACGATGTTTTCTTCCGAGCCTTTTGAAAAGGATACCGAACTTCTTGGGTTCCCTGTTCTTCATGCCAAGGTTGTTGCCGACAAGCCAAATGCCCTCCTTTCGGTGAGAGTCACCAACAAGTTCCCCAAGAAAATTGGTGGAGGCGAAGAGTCGATGCTGATCAGCTGGGGGATGTTGAACCTTTCCCATAGAAACTCACACGAGTTCCCTGAGCCTCTCATCCCAGGCGAAGTGTACGACGTTGCCATCAGACTCGATGTTGTGGGTTATGTGATTCCAGCGGGCAACGTACTCGAGGTATCCCTTTCATCAACAGATTGGCCACAGGCATGGCCATTGCCCGATGCTGCTAACTTGAGCATTGAGACAGGCGAGGGTTCATACTTGGAACTGCCAGTTCGCAGTGGAACTGATGAGGTTGAAGATGCCAAGATAGAGTTTGAGGAGGCGCAGATGTCCAAGTTGAAGGAGGTTGAAACTCTTAGGGAGGCTGTCAGCGGTAAAGAACTACGCTACGATCTGACAGAGAATGTTCTTTCTCTTGTCAACACCAGTGATATTGGAAAATACAAGATTCTGGGCGAAGGAGAAGGGATTGAGTTTGGAAGCACAAGTGTTGATAGGTGGAGTATCAAGAGATATGACCCATTGAGCGCAAAGAACTCTAACGAATGGGTATTGACAGTTGGAAGAGACGATTGGCAGACTAAGGTGGTGTGCAATGCTGCAATGACCGCTGACAGAGACAACTTTTACCTAGAACACAACATCAAGGCCTACGAAGGTGTTGAACAGAAGCAGGTGTTTGAAAAGACATGGAACGATACCATTCCAAGGGATTTCTGTTAGCACCATTCAGAGATTTCTGTCAGGTAGAGACACTAATATAAATGATATAGTTGATACATAATGGGTTGACATGATATGGTTGATACATACTATGGTTGATACACTTTTGACTGAAGAGATAGCATTCCCAATAGCTGTACATTTACCTTCTACTGATATAATCCATAGAAACTCAATAGAAAGCGTATGAGCATCTCCCGATATTACCATTGCACAACGCTGATCACTCAGATCACTCGGATCACATCCCCAAACGTCAAGGTCCGAAATTTCACCCGTACAATGGAGGCCCATCACCCGGATGCATAAACTTGCATATGCATCTCACGCAGTGCGCCAATGCCTTTACGCTAGTGAGATGGAAACCGGCTAGTGAGCCAACGGCACGCATATACATATATAAAGCGGGGGATGTTCGCTGTGTCGGAGTAGAATTTTCATTCCTATTCAGGGCTATTGCTTGGCTTTAAACTAAAACCCACTTGCGCCAATTATCACGACTCACAATGCTTATCACCGAATCCTATGTCGATCTTAAGACCTCCTACGGCACAACCATGAGGTTGTTCGTCTACCACCCCAAGATCATGGGGTACCCCAAAGCACGTTTCCCAGGAGTTGTCGTCTACTCTGAGATTTATCAGGGTGAGTATACATAATGTGCAATGGTGTATGCAAATGATATACTAACATTTATGCTTTAGTGACTGGTGAGTAAGATATAGAGGTGGTGCAAATGATGCACTGAACAAATCAACCGTGCAGTAGGATGGAAGAATACTAACCCCTATAGGTCCTGTTTCCAGATTTGCCAAGCGTATTGCCAGTGAAGGCTACGTTGTGGTTGCACCATCTGTTTACCACAACTTTGAAGGTGAGTTCATTTATAGATAAACGCTGTTGTTCCACAAAAAGCAATTGCTAACGATTATCAAATTTAGGACCTGAGGCCCTTGCCTATGATACCGAGGGAACCGATAAGGGTAACCTCTACAAGATCAAGAAGCCTCTGGAATCTTATGACGAGGACAACAGCCTCGCTGTTGACTACCTGTTGAGCCTCCCAACCTGTAACGGCAAGATTGGATCCACCGGTATGTGTCTTGGTGGACACTTGGCTTTCAGAGCCGCGTTCCACCCCAAGGTGACAGCCTCTGTTTCCTTCTTCCCAACAGACATCCACATCCACGCTCTTGGCCTTAACAAGAACGACGACACCTTGATCAAGACCAAGAACTGGGCTAAGGACACTGAGTCTGTGATCATCTTTGGTACTCTCGACAACCACGTGCCCCCAGAAGGCCGCGATATCGTTAGAAAGACCCTTAGAGACAACGGTGTCAACTTTACCCTCTTGGAGATCAACGATGCACAGCATGCCTTCGTCAGAGATGAGGAGAGCAAGGGAAGATACGACTCCGCAATCACCCAGGCATGTACTGCATTCCTCTACGAGTTGTTCAACAGAAAACTCAAGACAGACCTTGGTGAGAGCGACGGCCTTCCAATTGAAGTTGAGGATGTGTGTTAAATGCGGGGGATTTACTGACTGGGTGATCTCACTAGAGGATTTTTTTTGGGCTTTTTTTTTCATTACATATGAGATATGGCAGAGCCAGGAATTTAATCCAATTTCATAATGACAGTTGCATTTATATATGGCCAGTAGAGAGAACACCATGATGGTTAATTTCTGTACCAATCAGTGGTGTCCCCTCAGTAGTCCTTTAGTAGCGTCCCTAAGTAGCGTCCCTAAGTAACTTCCTCCCGGCATATCCTCCACCCATACTGGTCTTTCATAAGTAGGATCCGTCAGGGTTTAATGACCGCAACACATAATCTGCATCATGTATATACACCATGTGTACATCGTTCGATTTTCTGTCTACCCATTCACCAATTACAGGATATACAAATATATTTGAAGGGATCCCGGGCGCGTTACTATGGAAAAATCCCTCAAGTAGCCTCTAAAGGTGCACTCTGGCGTACGCACTAACGCACAGACTAAACTAACAGTAGTGCAGCATTCGACGCATGAGCCCTCCCACCTGCCTAAATGGTTATTTTGGGATGAGTTGAAGCGAGTGCGTGCATTAGGGAGGTAAGGAGAGTAGCGAGAGCAGCAGTGGAGGAGGGAGGGGAGGAGAGAGGGGAGGAGAGAAGTGAAAGGATGGAGAATCAAGTGCGGGAATTCCAGGGTGTGGCATTTTAGAGAATGAGTGAAGTGGGTGGTGTGGTACAAGTGGGTAATGTGCAGTGGGCAGCGAGTAGTGGGTAGTGGGTAGTGGAGGGAGAGAGATTGGAGGGAGTGAGATTGGAGGGAGTGAGAGTAGAGGTTGACGATGGAGGTTGTGGGGAAGTGAAAGAGTGAAGAGTGGGAGAACAGGAAATGGAACAAACTGGGGCTGTAGGGATGACTAAAGGGGCGATTGTAGGGGCGGTCGTAGGTTAGGAGGCTCTTTGCTGGGTCTCTGTCCGATTTTTGGCATACTCCCTATGAGAAAAATCAACTCCTTCATGTTCCTTAATATCCTCAGAGGCTATTGTCATCCCTAATGAACAATGTTCAATATATATATATATTATCGTAGCTGCAACAGTATGTGTGAATTAACCCAGAGTCATCTCTACTGTCCAAGCGAGTAGGTACTCACCACTGACCACCACTACCGACACAAGGCCTCAGTCACCCAACTACCCTTCTTTAGATACTTCTTTAGATACTTCCTTAGATAATCACCTCCAAACAAATAGGGGATACAAGTAAAGGCGACGCTGAGCAAATAAGACACTGCACACTCACTCCCCACTATATCTCCCTCTCGGCTGCCGGCTAGCATTTACCCGATGCAATGCACGCACCCCACCAAGATGTTTGATACGCCTCTTCCTCACCTTGAACCGTTTGCCCTGCATAATTCCAGCAGCTCGGGATGTCTCGATGCCATTTTTGACATGTTTCAGTATATTCACCATCCTCAAAAGAACAGTATGTGTAGAAAAGTGAACCAACACCCTTGGAATAATAGTCCATCTCTGTCATTATGGAAAGAGAACTAGCGCATGCAGAGGTGCAGCTTGCGTCTATTCCTACACTCACTAGTGTGTCATCCACCAGTGGCTCCTCCAGCTTGGTTGAAGGTCCAGAGGAATCACAATCAGAGACATTTCTGGTGCCTCAGAAATGGCATGCCCATGCCATTGTAGTTGCTGGGTTCCTGGCTAACTTCATTGTGTTCGGCATATCCTTCACCTTTGGTGTGTTCCAGGATTTTTACCTAAGCCCACAGGGTCCGCTTCATAATGAGTCTCCGGCCTTGGTATCTCTGATTGGATCTGTTGCAACCTGCCTTACGTATTCGCTCACCATCCTCAACAGGGTGATAGCGAAGTATCTCTCGATTAGGAGTTCCATGATGCTGGGAGCCCTTCTGCTGGGCGTAGGGTTGATTGCCGCTTCCTTTGCTAAGGAGAGCTGGCAGTTTATCATCGCGCAAGGTATTGTGTATGGGGCGGGCTCCTCTCTACTCTACCTTCCACCCGTTGTACATGGTCCTCCTTATTTCAACGCCAATAGAGGCATCATGCTGGGGATAGTATTTTCAGGAACAGGTATAGGAGGCTTGGCAATGGCCCCATTGACAAGAACTCTCATCTCCCGTGTAGGTTGGCAATGGGCACTCCGTATTCTTGGACTGATTGCATCTACAACCACATTGCCGTTGGGCATCCTGGTTCACCCTCACCCATCGATGAGTGACACTAATGGGCCAACCAGCAGATTTGTCAATGTACGCGTTGCCAAAACGTGGAAATTCGCTCTCCACATGTCTGGTGCAACTTTACAATCTGCTGGTTACCTTATCCCACTTTTCTACATGTCTGCATATGCCCAAACTCTGGGGTTCTCCTACTCTCAAGGTGCCACGTTTATTGGTGTGAACAATGCTGTCAATGCTTTATCCAAAATTGCAATTGGGTATTGGGCTGATAAAATTGGCAGAATCAATATGCTCGTGTGCTGTACTGTTCTCAGCGCCATAAGTGTATTTGCACTGTGGATGGTGCCACAGAAAAACACATTCATAGCATTTGTTGTACTCTACGGTGTCTTTTCAGGACCCATAATCTCTCTCCTGCCAACGTGTTTGGTTGAACTCTTCGGAATCCAGAACTACAAGTCAATAACAGGCTTCCTGTATCTTTGCAGGGGGATTGGAAACTTCTTGGGTTCCCCAATTGCAGGTTTATTTGTTCCCAGAGGTGCAGTTTTCAGCTCAAATTACAAAATGGCAATCCTGTATACTGGTGTGTTGCTGATGGCTAACTCTGCAATGTTCCTATTGGAGAGGGGACTAGTAGGGTTTGAGAATAACTGGAAGATCAAAAACTGATCACGACGAGTCGCCGAGCCACTGAGTTTGCTGAGGGGCATTTCGATATATGCCCAGGTGTATTCTTTTACATTTTTCATTTTTTAGTAGCATCATATTAACAGGGCGCCGAAGCCCATATACACGCTGTCTTCCTACATATACATAATTGCATCGAGTCAAATACATTGAGTAAACTACATGAGCTCAGGACAAAACACCACCAAACAGCACATGCCAGATAGATGGAGAATATGGACATTTTATGTGCCCTAAAACTTGGCTTGCCTGCACGGAGAATATAGAAACGACAAACAAATGAACCTTGAGTTGCAATATTTCGTGGGGAGTACCAGGTTTTGGGATTATGGTCCCGCAGCCATGCCGTTGGAAGTTTTGGTTTCGAGTATCAATGTAGATGCGGAGAGATATATCCCAAGCCGGTATTCCAATGATTTGGCAGTAGTATACTTTCGGCGCTTGCAGTTGTCAATACGAGTATGAATAAAGTTAGGCCTGGATTCATCGTTTCCGAGTCTAGAATATCCATATATCCTGTACATACGTTGAATGTGGACCAAATACCACCACGCATTGTGGGGGACGGGTAAAGGCACATACCCTGTATATTCCCCCACACCCCCACGTTTTGGCTCGTTGCTTATCTTTTCATCTGGAGAAAGTCATAGTAGATCCAACAACCGAGGGATTTCACCCTCACCCTCTTGAGATATTATGCGCATAGGGACGACCGCATTCCTGCATTCTGCTGCAGAAACTGTTGCTAATGCGGGGTATAATGCATCCCCACGCCTCACACGAGATGCCCCGCAAATATGTGTCTATGCAAGAGATCACAAGGGAAAATGATGGTTTGTTGCTATTGGAAATTTCTAATAGCAGCCGAATAAAGCCACTTCAAGATCGGGAGCTCATGGGAGCCTATGAGAGTTTAGATACAACAGGCAAGGACTGCAGGTTGAACTGGGGTAGCGGGATCACGTAAATGGCGGCCAAAAGGCACCACCCCTCTATATCAAGAGCTGAATATCACCTCCCTACATTATGAGCGGGATAATCGTTAGACAATATACACAATGGCGCCGAATGGCAAGATTTTTTTCCTTAAATTCCCACACTTGTCAAGCGACAGCAACCGTGGAGTAACCAAGGCGTTCTCCTTGGCCAAGCAGTCTTTATGCACTTCGAAAACAAACTAATGCACCGTCAGACGCTATTTTGGCGCTAAAACGTTTGTCTTGCCATGCACAAGGGAATCACATGCGGCAGGCAGTACACTACCGGGCAAGGGCTGGAAGACGAACCACACCCTCTTTTTGTTTTGGGGTATACACAGAGGGTAGGAGAAATCGGTAGATATTATAGGCTGAATCGCGACGAAGGCTTAGAGGACGATCGGAGAACAGGTGTGGGGGAAGTGGGGACAAATCAACTGTATCGGAACACCAAAGCGAGCCTAAGTTGGCCGTGGTGTTGTATGAGCCGCGTTTTGGGGTCACTCCTTAGAGTTGGTAGTTATGCAAACAGAAGAATGCTCATCTGCCTAGAAAGCCATTTGCCTAGAAATAATCAGCCTAAAAATAATCAACCTAGAATCCTCCACGCTCTGCCAGAGATTCTCCACCTCTGGGTAGCTCCAGCTACCCCTACATAGATGCTGCTCTGTCTTTACATGGCTGCTGGATATTAACCTTTGGATGCCATCTCCAGGATGCCATTTCCGGACTGTTTGAGTACCACACTCAGGCAAAGGGGAAAGGGGAAGGACCAAAGGCTTCTTGAGGAGAGGGAATTCCGCCACCAACTCTAAATAAGAGATTACCTAAACGGACGGGTGAATTTCCCGGTGCATGTAAAGCAACCTAAAAACGCAACACCGCGCATGCCCACAATTTTTTCTCTATGCTGCAGGTACATTTTAGGGCGTGAGGGTGGTGGGTATGGCTGTTCGCAGAAAACAGGGGTCAGGCTGGCGGAAGCATGGCAGGTGGGGTAAATTTGAAATGTGTTATATTTTATATGAGGGGTAACTCACAACAACAGAAAAAAAGAAACTGGCATCGTGTTGCTGTAGGCAGTAGTGGCAGTTACTAGTCTGGTAACACGCGAGTGGGTGGTTGCATGGAGAGGCCAGCCCCAATAGTGAAGAGAAACACCTCCAACCTTGCAAATAACGCCCAACTCCTTGCAAAAGGAACCACATTGCAAGAAACACGGAAAAACCCTTACACCGTATCTAGGAATGCAGCCAACACATCGGCTAAGCGTCACCGTAGTGTTTTTTCCCATTTTCTCACACCGCCGTCCGACTAAACGTCATCGTAACGTCAGATAAACGCATCTTAGCCAACCCCGTGATGTAAGCCTGCATGAACAAGTTCCATTTTCGGCAGAGCGTAACCCCTAGTGCACCCGGATAAAGTTAGTACGCTAGTTTAAGATGCATGCACTAAGAAAAGGCGCTAAAAAATAAGCCAACGCCAAGTAGCAAACGTACTCAGCAGGAAAGAATTACACATTAAAGACGTGGAAAAAGAGTTGGCGATATGCATTCCAATGTTCCTGCATGTGTGTAGAGGGGTGTGTACGATGTGGTAGAAGAAAAGAATTAGTAACGACTAGGAGATACCACCAACACAGGTACACATATATATATAAGCCTCCCGGTTCCCGGGTATCACTAAATATGTAGAGATTTGTAGATTCAGCAACACTTTTTTTCCCCTCGACTGCAGATAGAAACATGTCGAGTGCTTCAACAATTGGCGAAAAGCAGCCACACTTTTCAAAGATTGACACTTTTGTCAATCGAACGGCCACATTTGGTTCGCGTGGACGGGCGCTTCATTGGCTCATCACCTTCACCTCTGTGGTTGGCTTCTCCCTCTTTGGATATGACCAAGGTCTTATGTCTGGGCTCATCACAGGAACGGAGTTCAACAATGAGTTCCCCGGAACCAAGGGAACTTCGCGTCACACAACTGTTGTACAAGGTGCAGTTACCAGTTGCTACGAGCTGGGGTGTTTTCTGGGTGCCATTTTTTCCCTCACAAGAGGTGAGAGAATCGGACGAAAGCCAATGGTTATGCTTGGATGTTCGATTCTTATATTTGGAACGGTGATCTCTGTGTCATCGTTCAAACACTCAAACGGTACGGTGCAGTTTGTCATTGGAAGGGTAATCACCGGTGTCGGTAACGGTATGAACACAGCCAACATCCCAGTGTGGCAATCTGAGATCACCAAGCCGGAGAAGAGAGGAAGACTCGTCAATCTGCAAGGATCGGTTGTTGCGGTTGGCACCTTTATTGCCTACTGGGTTGATTTTGGACTTTCGTACGTGAACTCCTCTGTCCAATGGAGGCTTCCAGTTGCCCTTCAGATCCTCTTTGCCGGTCTTGTTCTTTGCTTCATGTCCAACCTGCCAGAGTCTCCAAGGTGGTTGATTTCCCACGGTAGGCAGAGAGAGGCCATTTATGTTATGTCATGTCTTGAAGACTGCGCTGAAGACGACGAACAGCTTCTCACCGAAGTTGCCCTTTTGGACGAGGCGTGTCACAGGTTCGACAACAGCCACGCCAGCATCAAAGAGCTCTTCTCCTTTGGCAGCACTGCTCATTTCAGGAGGATGGTTCTCGGTGCCTCTACCCAGTTCTTCCAGCAGTTCACTGGATGCAATGCCTCCATTTACTACGCCACGGTGTTGTTTGAAGACACAATCAAGCTCGACAGAAGACTCTCGCTTATTCTGGGGGGTGTGTTTGCAACTATCTATGCTATTTTCACAATTCCATCTTTCTTCCTCATTGATAAGATTGGTAGAAGAAAGCTGTTCCTCATTGGGGCTATCGGCCAAGGGTCCGCTTTCATCATCACCTTTGCATGTTTGGTTGATAACACCGTGAGCAACGCAAAGGGAGCCGCTGTTGGTCTCTTTTTGTTCATTGCCTTCTTTGCATTCACCATCCTTCCCCTGCCATGGGTTTACCCACCAGAGATTAACCCAATGCGTACCAGAACACTGGCATCTTCTGTCTCCACGTGTACCAACTGGATCTGTAATTTTGCCGTTGTCATGTTCACTCCAATTTTCATCTCAGATACAAGATGGGGAGCTTATCTCTTCTTTGCCATTGTGAACTTTGTCTGGGTCCCTGTAATTTACTTCTTCTACCCAGAGACGGCAGGCCGGTCTCTCGAAGAGGTGGATATCATTTTCGCCAAAGCCTACTACGAAAAGAAGCCGGCTTATAGAGTCGCCATGACTATGCCCTCGTTGAACAGTAAACAGATTGAAGAACAGGCTATCTCGCTTGGTCTTTACGATAAGCCCAAGTCTGAGGTTGTTGAAGATGCCAGTGAAGATCAACTTGAGCGTGAGAGCAACAGCCTTACCAATGTCTGATTGTGTTAATTGTTAGTTTTTCAGATACGGATTGATTTCATATAACCTGATATGGTTTCTGAGTTTAGAACTATGTATACATAAAGAGTTCAATAGATGTTATAATACGGTTATTAGTCAAGATATGATTATACCAACAAATTTAGTTTTCAGAATATGGTTATCCACAAATTAGTCAGAACGTCTAAATATTAAGCACTCCACAAATTAGTCAGAATGTTTTAAATATTATTCACCAAGTACTCAACCATAACCAAATATAACCGAAAAAAGATACAGAAAGGCCCCGTTAAACCTGTTAACTTTTCACCATCCCCCAAAACATGCGCCAAACCATCTAAACAGCTATCTGTGTACCACTGGTAGCTTTGAGGATTCTTTCCTTCACCAAACCTTGGTAGTAGATAACACCGTTCTCCTTGACCGGATTGAGAACACCAACCTGGTACATGCCAACCTTAAGGTTGACCTGGCAAGCCTCGCACAGCTCCTGGTCCTCAATGGCAACCTGCCTGGCAAACTTGAAGTAGTCTTCAAACTCCTCATCGGTGCCGTTGAAGTAGTAGTCAAACTCCATTCTAGATCTGTTGCCGTCAATTGGGCAACAACGGAAGATACTCATACCACCGGCGTAGGAGTTGAGAGCGCAGGATGGGAAGAAGTAGAGGAAGAGACCCTCGTCCTTCGAGCCATCCGGGACCGGGGCCAGGTGACGGCAAAAGTTGGTGTAGTTCTCAACTTTGTAGAACTCCATTGGGTACGCCTTGGAAAGACCAGGATGGGTGTAGGTACAGTGGAGACACTCCTGGTAGCCGTCCATGAAGGTGAGGAAGTTGTATTCCGCTTCGTAAACAAGAGAGCGACGCAGCTTTTTGTTGCGGAAGTCTGCCTTGTCAACAAACTGTTGGAGCTCGTTGCCAAAGAAGTCATAGAGGGACTGGCTTGGAGTCTCCTCGTGGCAGATGAAGAAGAGGCCAGACTTGGTGAGGTGGCTATTCACCTTCTTGAGAGACGAGAGCACCAGTGCATCATCGCCTTTGCCCAACACCTCTTCGTATCTACCGTAGTAAGCAACAACCTGTTCTGCTGCCTGAACATCCTCAATATCGCACATGACAAAGAATGGATTGCCGAGGAGATCATACTGCACGGCCTGTCTCAACTCGTTCTTCTCAAACGAGTTGACAACAGACACAAAGTGCCATCCACGGTTGAAAATGGCATCCTTCGCAATGTCCACCACGCTGTCACTGGTGTACCAGGTAGCTGGGAGTGTCACAGGAAGGGAGCTGGCTGCTGTAGACATCATGTGTAAAGCAAGACAATGGGGAAAGTGGGGTCTGCCAAGGGGTAAATGGATACCAGGTAGTGAAGACTATAGGGAATTGATACAGAATTACGAGATATGAAGGATATACCGATATATATATATCCTTATGCCATTCCACCTGAGGAACTGCTCCACCGCAGTCATTAACGTGTTATCGCGTTTTTGGTCCGGTAAACAGATATAAAAAGAGTATACACCCAGCTAACAGGTAGCACTACCAAGAGATGCGCAACGCTAAAAATGCAGCGTGCATGGCGACCGTTTCTTTCCTCTTTGGGCCTCATCATGCATGAAAACATGCAGGGAATCGACAATCATGGCCGCATTGGGATGAGTTTTGCGATATCGCCATGCAGAATTGCGATGGAGGGGCATATCGATACACTCTGAAGGGATCCCATGCGGTCGAAGTAGCAGTAACGGGATGGATAACCCACAGTTTCAGTGGTTGAGAAGAGCAAGGTATTGCGTTGGAGTTGGCTGTAGGTTAGTGTATTACCGCTTTAGTTGAGGAATTGCTATTCAACATGAAAAATAGGCCGATGATGTGGAGCGTGGTTCATTTACACACAGAGGTATACCTTCTCAAGGTGTATATATATACATCTTGAGAAGGCCGGCGGGCAGTGTTAGGAGGGGGTAATAGATAGAACATCAAAGCATTACAATGGAGGGGTTGGAATTTCGCTCAATTTTTAGCAAGTCGTGGTTCTTCGTGACCCATGCGTCAACCCTGGCGAAAGCGGGTGATTACCGCACCTATGAGATCTCCAATTTTAAATTTTTCGTTGTTAAGAACAAATCAGGTGAAATCAAGGCGTTTCACAACGTTTGTAGGCATAGAGCATTCCCTGTGGTGAGAAAAGAAAAGGGCTCCTCTATTATCCTGGGGTGTAAGTACCATGGATGGGCCTACAACACCGATGGAGAGCTCACCAAGGCACCTCAATTTGATGCACTTGAGGATTTCAAAAAGGAGCACAACTCACTGTATGGGGTGAACTGCCACCAGACTCAAAACGGATTGGTGTTTGTAAATTTTGACCAGAGACCTGCTGGCAGGTATGAGTTTGAGGATTGGTTCAAAGGATTGGAGAGGGAGGTGTCGCAATACGATTTTAATGATTATGAGCTGATGTCCACCTTTTCCGTAGATGTGGAGTCCAACTGGAAAGAAGTTTCCCACAAGTATTTATATGCCAGTGAGATCACTCCAACTGCCAGTCACATGGTTGATGGTGCTATCGAGACTTATACAGTCTCATGTTCCGCTAAGGATTTCTCCAAGCAACTGAGCCAGTCATCAAGTTGGTTTGGGTTCAAGAAGGAGCAGCAGAGGAAGCTGAGGATCTGCCTTTTCGCCTCTGGTGAGATCAACTGTTACTCTTCGTTGTGGTACTCCGCTAGGGTGAGTCCTAAGTATAATAGTAACAGCACTTGTATCAAGTTTGAGGTGTTTGGAAAGAAGGGCATTTCGGCAGAGCAGAGCAGAGCGTTCGTAGAGGATTTGAAGGAATATACCAACGGAGAGGTGAGCGCATTCTCGGAGATGGAAACTGGCTCTACTACTACTGCTTCCACTGCTTTTCTCGCTGCCGCCGAAAAGATGACCAGTCACCACCAGGAAGCGGAATCTGCAACTGGTAATAAGCTGATATTCCCGGCCAGTCCTGCACGTAACAACGAGGCGGATGTTCTAGAGGGATTGGTTTGTAGGGATGATTCTGCACCATGCGGAGGAGCTGCTGCGACGGAGAGAAAGGAGATGTTAGTTCTTGCATGGTGAAGTCTACTTGATAAGTCTAGTTAAGCAATATATATAAAATTTAATAGTACATTTAGTCTATTTTCTTAAAACCAGCACCATTTGCCATTGCCCTCCCATTCTACTCCCCTACGTAGCATTTCCTCGTTATTATCGATAAACCTAACAGCGCTAAGAGAGTCGTTATTGATATCCAGTTCACCACCCAAAGATCTGACATATTCGAAAACAGCATCCTGTTGGCTTTTACCCCTTTCATCTTTCGCTATCTGACTACCATAAGCCTTATTGAAATCAGTCAACTCTTGTTGCCAAAATTTGAGCTTTGAAAAACCGCTCTTTTTGGCCTCGGCAAGCGCATATCGCAACAGAGCCTTGAGAGATTCGAAATCCTCCGCATACAAGAGCAACACGTTAAGCGCGAGGTTATGAAAGTCATGGTTCCAAATGACAAATCCGCAACTGTCGCCTTCCTTGAGAGACACTTCAACACCGAAATGGGTGAGATCCGTCTCAGGATACGTGACACTACCAGTATACTGAGTTCTCAAATGGTGCCAGTCGATGGTGGAGTTTACTGGCACACAAGAGAGGGCAAATGTGGAGGCGGAAGAAGCCACGAGGGAGCGTATTTTACTGTTGTACAAGTCTACATGTGGCTGGAACTGTCCAAACTTCAGTGGGGTAAATGTATACGTGTCCCTCGAGGCGGGAGCGGCATCTACAGCCGAGGTGGGGATTGTGATAAGAGGCACGTGATAACTCCTATAACCAAACCTATCGTAGAAATCACCAACTTCCGAATAGAGGAAAATAAAATGGTTTTCCCCGTATTTGGGGCCACCGTTTGGGGCACCATCCTGGAATGTTGTGAGGATCTCTTTACACCCCTCGGTCAACCTGGTAATCATCTCGGAGGCCAAACCTCTCCCGCGGAACTCTGGCGGGGTGTAAACTGAGCCCACACAGAATGTCGTACACAGCTCGATGTTACCAGATTCCGATTTCAGCCATCCGTCTCTGAGGATGGTTTCACAGGAACACACAATGTTGAAAGTGCTGCGTTGGAGTGGTGATGTTTCACCTTCTGGAAGAGTGATCGACAGATCTCTTAGTACCCAGTACACAATACCGTTCCTGGAGTTGGACACATCACGATCAACAGCACACATTTCACCGGAATATGCAATGACCTCTCTCTGTAAATACTGCTCGAGGGAGAGGGGGCTCCTCCACACGTCTGCATTGCGTCTTTGGCAGAACTTGTAGATGACGGGGTCGACTGTTGGTTCCAAAATGAGGTTTGTGGATGATGGTGGTGGCATATTAATGAGGAGCACCGAAGCTGGTGGGCTGAACTTGGCTGAGCATAGGGATATTGGTGTATAATTATAGTGGTAATGACGGTATTAATAGGTGTGAGGTGGTCGTGAGGGTCTCATGCAGGTGGTGGAATGTCGCTCTGAAAATTTCCCGATTGGGATAGATGGGGAGCCATCGAGGATTGGGGCGGTGGAGAATTGGGGCGGTGGCGACGGTGTGTCTAGTTGGGCTCTTCAAATTGGGTGGTCCATTTAATCACTAAGAACCAGTGGTGGTTTAACTTGGCTACAGCTTACTGGTCACTATTTATCAGGCTTGAAGTTGCTCATCAAGATGCGGAATATGTAAAGGGTTTTATCATATAGATATTGTGTGTTATGATTCAATAAATATCCTTATTATATATTTATATGTCTACATATAATAAAGATGACATATACACACCAAATTGTATACCGCATAAAAACTATATTATTCTATATAACTTTTAAAAGATTCCACAATATATATATACGAAAAATCAAAAGATACTTCAATATATAATATATACAAAATTTAACTCTATAAATTGAACCCTACAGAACTGACTGCCCACCCCCCTCAGTCTCCTCAATCTCCTCAAGCTCCTTGTCTCCTGTGTCACTCTCATCCACCCACCTCAATATTTGGCTTTGGCGCAATACCCCATTCACTTGTTCTCGCACCATTTGCGCGCAAGTCTTACCTCTAGCTCCCCATATATCCGAGCCCTATAGGCCTAACAGTAAATAAATATCTTAGTGGGGTGGGATAACAGAGTGGAGAGCAGAGTGGGAGAGAATGGGGGCGCAGAGTGGGAGAGAATAAGGGAGCAGAGTGGGAGAGAATAAAGGAGCAGGGTGGGCGAGGATGGGGGAGCAGAGTGGGAGAGAATGGGGGCGCAGAGTGGGAGAGAATAAGGGAGCAGAGTGGGAGAGAATGGGGGAGCAGAGTGGGCGAGAATGGGGGAGCAGAGTGGGCGAGAATGGGGGAGCAGAGTGGGAGAGAATGGGGGAGCAGAGTGGGAGAGAATGGGGGCGCAGAGTGGGAGAGAATAAAGGAGCAGGGTGGGCGAGGATGGGGGAGCAGAGTGGGAGAGAATGGGGGCGCAGAGTGGGAGAGAATAAGGGAGCAGAGT
>PPKV03000045.1:0-31911 GCA_003706285.3 Kuraishia ogatae
ATTAGGAACTCCAACCGGGCTCAGCCAAGGAGACATTTGTAACTTTCCGGTATTCATAAGAGGAGTTACACCGCCAGTGCAGGGTAGAGCAGGAGGAATATTCATTCACCCTCACTTCAAGCAGCTGCCACCTTCCATTCATTTATGGGACAGCTCGATGACTCTCAAACAGTTTGCTTGTTTGTCAGATTTTGGCGAGAGAGGTGAATGAGCACACCCCGCGCATCGTCTACGTAACACCTACGTATCTTACAGCTAGCTGCTTGAAGCACACTGTGCGTCCCAATGTGCGTGCCAATGTGCGTGTCATGTCTAGCTAATACAGACGTAGCACCAGAGACGTTGTGTTTTCGTCACAGTGTGGTGTGCTTACCAAACTCGACAATGGACCAAGGGAATCAATCCATCTACCGAATGCACTGTTTTGCTCTTGGTGGGTAGTTGTCCGATATACGTCTTTACATGGTGAGATTGATGGTAAGCGAATTCTTCCCGCTGTAAAATATAGAAATAATCACAAGTACGCAATCTACTTCAAATAGAGGTAACCATTGTCTCAAGTTGCTGATATCTGTTATTTTCTCCAACCATCCTGGTTATGCCATCTCCATAATTTTACTTGCTGTTTCTCACAGCTAGGTGAAAAGATACTAATTTATGGCCGCTGTGCACTTGTTGCTGCTGCCTTAAATGCACACCAAGTGCATATCCCATTGCTGCCGGGGTCACCGAACAGTATTACGTGTTCTGTAGTATGATGCCTGCCCCGCTTATCGTTGCATCTGTCTTATTCCGCTGCTGCACTCCCACTTTGGGCATCTTGGCAAATCCCCCCGTGGGTTACTATGTTCCTGAAATACCTACCCTCCCCCACCCGCTTGCAGCAGACACCGGCATGTAACAGCAGTACACAACGACTGTGTCTAACGTTCGAACGAGAGAAAGTATCTCCAAGCGTCCGCAAACATCTTCCTCCAAACACCATCCCTTCCTTCGGTGAGCTCATTCCCCAGCAACACAGACGTCATAACATAATCTAGAGTGAGGGCGGCAGCATCGGCAGCATCGGCATCAGTAGAAGAATCCACAACGCTCACTATCCTCAGCGCTCACTGTGGTATAAGCTGTGTGGGTATCATTAGCGACAATCATCCCACTCAACAAAATCCCATATCGATGCAAAGTAAAAGTTAATTTCTAGGTTGCACTCCACCCGCATGGTCGGGTAATTAGCTTAGTGCCCACTCTTCACGTAACAGAGTCTTCCGCTTTGGTCGTGGCTGCGCGCGCTATCGACTTGACCTCCGCCAGATCTCTCCTGTATAGTAGACGTGCAGTCCGAACGGACTATGCGGCTCATAGACCTCGCTGCAAGTGAGGAATGCAATGCCCCCCCCTCCCTACCGTAGTCAGCGTTATGCCGGCTGCCTATGAGGATTACCAAGCAGGAGGAAAGGTACGCTGGTAGCGTTACCGTGCGCCAACTCACAGTGCAACGCAGCTATGGGGAATATAATGATTTCTGTCTGGGATCCCATCTCGTCTGGAGCCTTTGGTGCCAGGCGGGCCATTATAGTAAAAGAGGGTCAAGTTGATCAAGTTCTTACTCCACCCTGGGGCGGTGTCGGTCAACATCTACAAAACGAATATACTTGTCACATCTGTATAGTTTATCCTTTGGGATCGTTATCAGCATACTACAGCAAAGCATTCCCTCACAGAGTTTGAATGCTTTGCTGAAACACTGTCTCCAATAGGGTGACAACGGGCTATACCACCAGCCGTCAAAAAGAGAGGACTTTCTTTTTCCTTTCCCATGTGTTTTTTGAAGATCTCATGTTAAGTTAATTTCCCTGCATCATATACTCAACTGTATATACATTTCTCACGAGGGAATAATCACGAAAATCAGCGCAAAATTCACAAACCATGCTCTTATCAAGCAGCTCAAATAGCTCTCCTTTCAGGAAGACATACCCTTTCTCAGGTACTTCCGAACCAAACATGAATGCCCCAAGAGGAGCTCCTTCGTCTGAGAATCAGGATAGCGGTGTTTCTGCTTCCACAGGTCAAAGGACGGAGGCGAAAGGTGCGCCTCAGAGATTTCAACACAATGCCGTAAATATGCACCGCCAAATGAACTCCCAAGGTTCTATCCCATCGCAGGACCACCAAGGTATTCCCAAACAAACAGGTTTAACGGTAAATAATGGCAGTTCGTTTTCTAACGCAAGGTCTCTTAAGAACATCAAGTCCAACATCGCCATGTCGTTGAAGAACTCTTTGAATTTCTCAAAATCCACTTCCCAAAGTTCACAGACATCTCAGAGCTCCCAGAGCTCCCAGGCATCACTTTCCTCTCCTCATGCCTCCCCTAATACGTCTCCCGAGCTCGCTTATGCTCCTCCTCATTTCAGTCAGAAACAGTTCCAGCCACTTCAGGACAATCATTACGCCTATGACAAAAAGATCGCGCCTGTTGCTGAACCACAACATAGCCACAGCAATCTCACAAATGCCGTTAAAAACAGTACGGGTGTACCTTCCACCACCTCCAGGAAGCAGCAGAAGCAACACCATTCCCATCAGCATCCACATCACCAACATGTCCAACCACACCAGCATGCCCAAACAACAGCTCCAGCTGCACCCACTGTAAGACCTATTCTGGGTGTAGATACTTCCGACGACATCCTCAACAGAGAACACCAACACAGTGATGTTATCAGAGAGTGTGATGTCCTGCAGCATGTGATAGGAAATTCACTGGCTCGTGACCACCCCCCATCTCTAACCGGTGTAATTCATAGTGTTATTGAAAAAGACAGTGGTGACACCACACCTGATAGTAGCATCTACAATGTTCATGGCGATTTTCCTACAGCTACATACATCTCAACAAATTTCACCCCTACAGATATGCACAGCGGTTATCTAGCTGAGGATTCTGATGGCCTTTTGGACGGGAACGGGCAGCCTAAACTGCTCCGTCCCAAAGGACAATCTTCAACACATGCCGCCCCTCCTCTGACTCCACAAGATGTTGACGAAGCTGAGTATTCATACTCTGAGTCTGAATCTGAGAGTGAGTTCGACGAAGCCGCGCTTAAACGTGAAGAAGATGTTGTTGACTATTGTCCCGGTGGGTATCACCCAACCTTTGTAGGTGACTGCTACGGACCGCAGAAGCAATACTGTATAGTGCGGAAGCTTGGTTGGGGACACTTCTCCACAGTGTGGTTGGCATATGACAATAGCACAAATAGGCATGTGGCTATTAAAATCGTGAGGAGCTCAAAGAACTACAGAGAGGCGGCAATTGATGAGATCAAAATCTTGGAGAAAGTGGGCAGTGGTGATAACTCTCACCCAGGCAAAAAACATGTGGTGCAACTGCTGGACCATTTTATGCATCGGGGTCCCAATGGCGAACACGTTTGTATGGTGTTTGAAGTATTGGGAGAGAATATGCTGTCGTTGCTCATGAGATATCGTGCCTTCCAGAAGGACAAGACTCGATTATATGGAAGTGTTGCCGATAGTTGTAATTCGATGCATAACAACGAAGAGGATGAAAATGACGCAGATGGAGAAGAGGATGGTATCAGTGGCTCTAACTCAAAAAGATCAGAGTCACCCCTGTCGTCAAAGAGTGGCTCATATGATCTCCACGACTTGGCTATTCTTAGGGAGTCCTATGGCGGTCTACCACTATCACTGGTGAAGCAGATCTCCAAACAGATGATGTTGGCATTGGACTATTTGCATCGTGAGTGTGGTTTAATCCACACAGATCTCAAGCCGGAGAATGTCCTGGTTGAAATCCAGGATGTCGAGAGGTTGTTGGAAATACTGGAACGTGACAAGCACATGAAGAGGCAACAGAGGCAGTTCCGCAGTAACTCTTCTCGCCCCAATGGTATCGCAAGCCCTAGTGATGCAAACAGATGTGCGGACCCTTATTGTAACAACTCCCATTCCAGCATTTCAACTAGTACAAACGGCAGTACTGCCTACAGTGGCGATACCGCCGTTACTGCAAACGTTGGCGGGGGCAGTACGCCTGTCAATGGATATTCCCATTCCTATGCTCACACCGGCAGTCACCCATACTCTCCATCCTTATCGAGGACCCCTGTTGTTCACGATGGCAGTGTCTCTAGTGTGTTTTCTGCACGTCCATCGTTGCATCGCTCGAGGCGCTCTCTCTCCAAGATCATGCACTCTCCTCTTAGATGCTCTAAGCCATTGACATCTCCAGTGACTGCTACTTCTTGCTCTTTTGATGACTTTTTCAGGTCGTCTTCCTTTTCTAATTTGAGGAACGTTGCTCATAGCTCATCTATAAGCACCCCCAATGGCTCCACTTCTCACTTGTCAGGTATTGGTATCACAGGTTGCTCAGTGATGAACAGTGTGATAAATGGTGCTCATGGTCTCTTCAACATGGAGAGGGGCAACACGAGCAAATGTTCAACTTTGGGAACAAGTATTTCTACAGAAGCCGGTGTATTTGGTGAAGGTGTTAGTCCTAAGAGTGGGGTTCCTTTATTAGCTCAGGCATCGTCTCATCATCACCATTCCAAGTCGTCATCTACCCCGTACTATGGCACTTCTGACAAGATGGAGGCTATTATTCCAGAAGAGGAAGAGGGGGAAGAGGAAGAAGAGGGGGACGATGATTTTGTTGACGCTTGTGACATAGGCGGAAGTACCTTTGATCCAGCTGCTGAGTCTATCCAGGCCAACCCAACGACATCCAAAGATATCGAGGTGGTTGGCCTCAAGGTATCTGCTTTGGGCTTAGAAGAGCTGGAATCAGAAGAGGAAAAGGATGCTGAGCCGGAAGAGGCACGCTGCTCTACTTGCTACCCAGCAGCTGTTCCTTCGGGCAGCCGTGATGGCAGCGGTGGTGAGGGTATGACTGGCTCCATGAGCGACTCCATCGCCGATTTTGAGGGGATGATCTCTATCAAGATTGCTGATCTCGGTAATGCATGCTGGACGAACCTCCACTATTCCAATGATATTCAAACACGTCAGTACCGCTCTCCAGAGATCATTCTGGGCGGCAAATGGGGCTGTTCGGCCGATGTCTGGTCAGCCGCTTGTCTCATCTTTGAACTCATTACTGGCGATTATCTGTTTGATCCCAAAGGTGGTTCATCCTACTCCAAGGACGATGATCACCTGGCACAAATGATGGAGTTACTCAACTATTGGCCATCCAGAGAGTTTTTGAAAAAGTGCAAATATTCTAGGGAGTTCTTTGACAAGTCATTGAAGGGTTTTAGAAATATCAGCAAACTCAAGATATGGACACTGGACCATGTTCTAACGGAAAAATATCATATGCAGAAACAGACCGCTGCCGATATCTCTCAGTTCCTACTAGGAATGCTAGAGCTGGAGCCTCGCCATAGATACGATGCTGGTGGCTTATCCAATCATTCTTTCCTAGCCGATTGTTGTCCAGATGAACGAGTGGATATCGAAGTAGGCACTCGGGGAGAGAGCATACCCGGTTGGTATTGCGAACTTAAGGACATGCAGTTAGACAACAAGTGAAGACACTTAACCAATGTGTGGAATTATGCCTCATTGAGGCTTTGTCACGTTACTCCGTGGTTGCTTTATCGTTTTGATTATTTAACAGACGACTAAACTCGAGTTTTATCGCTCTACATTTCACTTTTTTTTTTGTTTTCGATCAGTATGATCACATTAATATTGGCTCGGGTTTCCAAACAGTGACTCAAGTCACTTGTTTTCGTTATGTGTGTGTGCTATTTATCTTTTTAATATCTTTTTGATGGTTATGCAGTTTGTTTCCCACGATGGTGGGTAGGTCGCCCAGTTGGCCCATTTCTTAGATATATAATATGTCTGTGCTTTTCTGTTGGCCTTTTTTCTTTGCCTGTTTTCTATATTTTCTATATCCCTTCATTTTGGTGTCTATTTATACTGGTGTCGTAAATATCAAGAGTGCATTGTCTTTAGTATTATTCTCTCCCTATTTATTATACAGTCTCATAACCACGACGGTAATGCTTTACTTGGGCTTCTGCCCTAGAATGGAGAGAGGATTCCTCCTTCTGCTTAGGTCAACTCTCTCTATATTCCTCCTTGTGCCCTCGCTGATTACTCTCTTTTCCTCACCCTCGGGGTTTAGCGTCGCTGGATTCTCCACTACAGAGTTGTTATCATTCTGTCCAAAATCAAGTTTGTGACTTAGAAAATCCAAATCATCCTCTTCTTCTGACAAGTTGTCAAAATCTTCATCCAGATACTCATCAGCTGCTGGCTCCTTTTTGCTGTTTGTTCTAGGAGCCTCCACTGGTGTCTTCAGAAGTGAAACACCACCTGATTTGGGGCTAAGGCCCTCTGGCCGTTCAAGGCTTTTGGTGAATCTATCTAACATCGCTAATGTCTGCAGTTCTCTCACTTCCTTGGTCTGTTTACCAACTCTACCTATATATTCGCTTGATCCGTGGTCAGAGTATTCGCCCTGCAGTGATTTTTTGAGCTTTTCTATCTCTGTGTTTATTGACCGTAATGTTTCCTCTTTAGCAGGAGCAACATCGTTACCAGGCCCTTTCTGCTTGCTATCCAATGATTGACCAATATCCGCTGGCTTGTTATCATTATCCCCCTCGTTCACCACTTCTGAAATGGGTTGATTCACAGGCTGATTGTCGACTGGCTCTTCTCTGCCAATATCCACCTCCACACTCTTATTAACCAACTTCTTATCGTTCAACAACTCATGGGCTGATTTCAATTTCACCGGTATCACATCCCCATTTTCATCTTCGTCATCCTCGTTTCCTAAGGAAATGGCGACTTTTGGCTTTACAGATTTTTTCTTCCTTTTCGTCACAGGTGCATTTCCATCACTAGTAATGTTACTTCCCTCATATGGTTTAATGTCATCAAAATACTGCACCAGCACTTCACATTTGTTAATCCTTACAGGATACACCGGTGTTTCCCCGTTGAGTTCACTCTCGCCTATCTTTGCAACGGTATAAACAGAATTACCTACTGCCTTTCCGAACAGGGTGTTCTTCCCATTCAAGTCAGGAGTGGCATCCAGAGTGATAAAGAACTGATTTGTGTTGGTATCTCTTTTATTGAGGTTACATGAGCCCAGATATCCACGTTTAGAGAAACGCAGCCGTGTATGGAATTCATCTTTGAAACTTGTAGTTGCAGCTGGTGGTGGCCTAAGCTCAAGTGTGTCATGTTGGGAAGAGTCTCGTTTCGCTGGAATACCGGTGTCTTCACGGACGGCGTTTGCTGGCACATCGTTACACTGGATTATGAATCCAGGAATTATCTTATAGAATTCACATCCTACAAAAAAGTTGTTCATACAGTTTTGGATAAAGGTTCGACTTGCGATGGGGGCCTCCTTGGCCCATAACTCCACCACTATAGCACCTTGGGATGTGTGGAGAACCACCTTGGCCGTAGTTGGTGGCTCACTCATGCTTACCCAAGATAAGTACCAGATAAGTACTAGGGAAATGAAAATCAAGACAAGTCCCAGGGCAGCTCATTGGCATACCAATGTTAAAGAAGGGGTGGGTCTTAACTATTCACATTACTGCTCAATTCCTCATATCTTGCAGCGGGATGAGCTCTGCATGCAGCTGGAGAGAGTAATGGCCGATCAGCTGTAAGTGAGGAGGGAGAGAAGCCACGGATTAAATCAACTTTAAAACAATTCCAAGCAAGTTTTTAATTGAAGCTTCATTTCAAAGATTAAACAAACGTCATAACGCTACCAACAGTTCCAGGCTTTCTTCTTGCAGACTTTCTTTCTTGGTTTATCCTACAGACCAAAACCTACAATAACAGACAGACCAAAATCATCTCTGCAATAACAGCGCAATTGTCTCCTCTAAACATTCATTTTCATCTAGAATAAATTACTCATCGCTATACACTCAGTCGTCATCTCCCCACCTCGCAAACTCTTACAAGTTCAACAAGTTGAAACTATTTGTTGGTGTGTTAACAAAATCTCTCAGCTTATCAATATCCTCCTTAGTGTACACGGTTCTGTTGAGAGTCTGGGAAGAAGCGAGAATATGTGGCTTGACACACTCGTACAAACGGTGTGCAATGTCATCGGAAGCCATTCCAAGATCTTCGTAAGTCTTGAGAGTGGGGTCAATTGTCTGGTTAATGTGTGTTCTGGTAAGTTGGTCGACGTTGAACCTTGGCTGGGACGAGAGGTACTGTCTAGCCACGGCAAATGCATAAAGGAACCACTCTGGAGCTGGCAAGTAGTATCCAGCAGATGCAGGGTAGTAGCCTGACTGGGAAATATGGATGATATGCTTGATGATCTCTCTCAGCTCCTGCTTGGAGTATCTCTCAGCTCCGTGGAGGTCAAAAGTCTGACCCAAAGTGGAGTTGTCGTAACCAATTTTCTCCAAAGCCTCGGCAACTTGCAACACATCAGTTGGGTAAACTTCTTTCTTGAAAATGACGTTGTATCCAAGAGCCTTAACTCTCAGCAGCTCATTGAGGAATGGAGAGTTTCTACCGTACATTGGGGAGGGTCTCACCACTGTGGTGTCAGGAAGGATATCCCTGGCAACCTGTTCGGCAATGCCCTTTGTGGCGTAAAACACAGACTTCGAGTTGACATCCGCATTGTATGAGGACACCTGGACCAAACGCCCGACGCCCGCGTCCTTTGTGGCCTGTGCAATTCTTCTTGTGGCCTCTATGTTTGTGTCAGCCATTGAGAAGTTCTTTGTGTTGTAGTCTGCGCCAATGAGGTTGAACACAATATCAGAGTGGGCAACGCTGTCCTCAATGGACTTGAGGTTTCTGATGTCAAATTCTACAAAGTTCACAACACCAAGGTCTCCGTTCACCTTCAACTGCCTCTTGGCAGTCTCATTCCTGTATGGGCATACAGTGATGGTACCGTGCTTGGCGAGCTTGGCAACCAACATACGACCAAGGAAGCCACTACCACCGAAAACAGTCGCGGTCAATCCAGTTCGGGACGAACGTCCACCCTGTCCCACCGCAACGGTGGTTTTTCCAGCTGGTGTGATGTTGATATCGCTCTTGAGCGGTAACCTGGAGATATACCTCACCGATGAAGCGGCCCTCACTTTGGAGGCTGCGCTTAGCCTTTGAACGTTCAACATATTATTTCTCAAAATGTATATAATTGAAACCTCCAATAAGAGTTATCTGCACTCAAAGGAGACTTATCCCTCCGTCGAAAATGACTCAAGACTGGTATCGCACTTTTTTGAAGAGTAAGCCTTGTCACCTATTTACTCTCTAATTCCTCTTCACACTACACCTCCGTAGTTGCACTGCTTATGGATTACCTTACACTTTTTCTAAGCTCTGTGGTTGGCTATTGCGCTGTGGTTGGCTTGTCTGATAGGGTTGAAGAGTGCACGACCAGCAAGCGGGGGTAAAACCTACAACAGTTAGTGCCCTCAACAGTAAGTGCCCTCAGCGCTTGGTAAGAAGAGGAGGGGGTAGAGTATTGCTAGGTGCGGCAGCGAAAATGGTCAAGTACACTATTAGATACTAGGAGAGGAGAAGAGTGAGAAGTAAAAGTGTGCAGAGGGCGGCCGGTGTATGCATTAGCATTAAGTGGTAGAGGCAGTAGTGAAAGGTGCGGGCAGTAGTAAATGTTGGGAGCCGGGTGGCCAGTAGATACTCATACTCATACAGGAGACACACTCGTACATTCGTTAGGATAAAGTTTCTTGGTTATATGAATTATATGGAGATACATCTACGTTTAGGCGAGGTTCGAAGGGTGTGACAAATATATGGTTTGTGTGAAGTATAGATATGTTTGTCTATATCTAAGTGAAAATAAAAATGCTCAATGTCGTATTAGTACTGTGGCTGTGTGAGGTGGAAAAACCGTGTATCACTTAGTGAGTGCTATATAATCTATCAATGCATATGTGGGGTGAATGCATGTTCCTACAGTGTGTATGATTTGTAGACAATAACCCTAGTAATAATAATACAGACGAAAATCAAGACAAATCTCTCAACTGGATTCTCTAAACTAGATCCTAAATGGACAATAACCGAACATTAAATGCAACAGTAGTACATTGGCGTGCAGAGGCCTGCAGTGGCCTCCAAGGCTGGGTGAATATCAGACTGCCTATGTCGCGAACGAGGATAGTCAACCCATCTATGTACCTTCAACCTTTTCTTCTCTTATATGGACTCAGTTAAGGAAAAAATAAGCGAACCAGCTCCAGAATACCGCCTCCTATAAGCAAAAATAACAAAACAGCTATCCTGTTGTTAGTATTATAGGTGAAATAGTGCGCAAATGTCATGCACAACCCTGGTATGGCTTTCACCTTTGCAGACAAAATCACGATATCTCATGGTGATCTTACATACCTAACCATGTTTTGGAGATTGGTAGCTCCTTCTTGACAGACTTAGACTTGGCTTTGCCCATCTTCTTCTCCTGAGCCCTGGCAAATTTCTGGTTTGCAGCACGCTGCTTTGGTGTCTGGAGAGCCTATAAAATTGTTAGTGGTTATAGTCAGTGATATGAGAATTCCAAATTATATCTAATCTGGAAATGTGTACTTTGGAACTATTGTATGTGCCGAGTTGATCTTCCATGTGTCTCATCAGTGCTCCATACCCAATGAGAAGATGAAACGGATCAACCAAACATAGCACCGTTCAACTTCAACCAACATCCCTCGAAGAAATCCTCTTCAACCCAACCACCACCTACCATTTTCTAGTGCTGTAGTTAATATGTTTCCTCTAAAGGGAGTGATTTCAGCTCTTATGGGTTACATAAACTGGCTCGCTTCTTCTATATGAATCGAGACACGTAATGCCAACTGAAAAGTAGTGCATCGCTGGCACCTGCAGGTGAGGACCTCATATGGAGAAGTGCATAGTGGAGACTTCGATATCTACAAGACAAATACATATTACTGTATGGAGAATGCAATGCGTATAGACTATTCGGGGAGGTTGTGTTAAAATGTCTAATAAAAATGCCTATTCCAATTTGAAATCGGAAGTTCTCAATGATAAAGAGACAGATAGGGACTCTGCCGTGTTGGCTCTGCAGTGGAATGCCACAGCTACTAGGTTGTGCTATAGCAGGACAGACAGAAGTGTGCGAGTATGGAAAAGATCGCATGAATCAACGACAGACCCCCTGACTATACCCAATTGTCATGATAAACCCGTTGAAAGTATATCCTGGAACCCAATTCATGAGTTTCGCTTCGCGACTGTGGGGAGAGACCAATGGGTGAGGATCTGGGAGACTCTCCATCTCAATAGAGAATATCAGCAGCTCCGCAACTTGAAGGTGGATGCTGACGATGTTAATATATTGGTGAAGTTTTCAAAAGACGGCAAGTATTTGGCAGTGGTTAATAGGGCAAATACCGTCACATTGTTGGATTGTGAGAAAAACTATGAGGTTATAGTACGGATGAAGAATTCAGAATACATATACGATCTTGAATGGAGTAATGACAGTGGTATATTTCTGCTGGCGCTTTCCTCAGGGGCCGTTCCTATATATCGGTTCAAGCATACTGCCGCAGATGATGGGTCGCCGCCGCCTATTGTGCTGTGTGAGATTCAATTGATTTACACGTTGAGAGGCCACAAGTCTTCAGCAACCAGTATCAAGTATGATCCAAAGGGCAGGTATATATATGTGGGTACCAACGAGGGGATTGTATCGCAATGGGATACCACGACCCTCAGTTGTGTGAATGTATTTTCGAGCGTCGACGAGCCCATTGGCGCCATCGATGTTAGCAGGGACGGTGCGGCACTTGGTGTTACATATGAATACCAAGCAGGTGCGCAGATCTTTGATTCCGTTTCCGGGGAATCCCTACTAGAGATTCCTAATTGTCAGAGTGGACGTGTTATTGCACATCTCAAATTTAGCCCAGTCTCTTCGGCGTTATTACACTCAGGTGATCTGGCTCATGGAAGGTGCACTGTGCTCTCCAGAGGCAGTGAGGAGAGAAGAGAGGGCAGACGAGATGGTGGGAGAAGGAAGTGAGATGTGATCATTTAGGGTCCGTGTACATTACAAAACTAGAGAGTGTAGACAATACAAAATGCATAGTGTAAGAAAAAAGGCTACTCTCTAATAAGTCCATGATTGATTTGTAACGGTTACTATATTCGCCGTTATATGTTTGTTCGCAATATATTCGCCATGTACAATCACACTTTATACTGCACCTGGATATTTGCACTCACGGATATTTGCACTCACGGATATTTGCACTCACGGATATTTGCGCTCATGGACATATGCGCTCCTGCGTCTAGTCCCCTAACCTAAGAGAATATGAATCCCCATCCCTGTTCCCTACACGCTGTCCTTTCTAATGCAATTATAATTGAGAAATGAGCTTCTGATTTTTCCCATTTATCGATCTTAAAAAAATATGGAATCCCTGTGGGTCTCGCTATCCCAGCTTGTATCGCTTACCTTGTTCTTATCGCCGACTGTTTGGCCCCTCCTCTCCCACTCTGCCCTGCCCACCTTTAAGATTAACCGGGCGATGAGGCAGAAAACAAGGCTGCAGCATCGCAAGTGATGTCATGTCGTCGTAATGGAGCGGCGACTAAAATGTGGTACGGTTGCTTCTGTGGGTACCCACACTGTTGTCCTAAATTGTTCAATTGCGCAGTCCATATATATAAATAGTTTATTTTAAAATATTTCTCTACTAACTCATCCGATATTGTGGTTTGAGCGATAGCTGACTGGTGTATGTACTAAGATAACTAGCAGGCTATTGGAGTGAAAAATGTTATCAGCAGTCATCAGGCATCACGTCTCCAGGGTCGATCCCAGGAGCATTCGCATATGTAGCGAAGTACTAAAAAATATAACATTCACCGCCCACGCTCCCTTAACGTGTCACATCGTGCGCTATGGGCCACCAAGGTGGTACCAGTCGTCATTATATTCCACTGCTTCTGGTGGTTCTCCGTCCAACCTAGCTGCTGCTAGAGTGATTGGCATTGATCTTGGCACCACCAACTCGGCAGTAGCCGTTATGGAAGGTTTGTCGCCCAAGATCTTGGAGAACGATGAAGGTGGAAGGACAACTCCATCAATTGTGGCATTCAGAAAAACAGGCGAGGTGATTGTGGGGGAGAAGGCCAAGCGTCAGTCTGTGGTGAATCATGAAAATACCTTCTATGCCACAAAGAGGCTCATTGGTAGGAAATTTTCTGATTTCGAAGTGCACAAAGATATATCTATGGTTCCATATCGTATTGTTGAACATAGTAATGGAGACGCTTGGTTGGAGACATCCGAAGGGGTAACATACTCTCCCAGTCAGATAGGAGGCTATGTCCTCAAAGAGATGAAGGAGGTTGCAGAGAGGCAGCTTGGCATCAAAGTTAAGAATGCGGTGGTGACCGTTCCTGCTTATTTCAATGACTCCCAGCGCCAGGCGACCAAGACTGCTGGTGAGATTGTGGGCTTGAATGTGATGAGAGTGATAAACGAGCCTACAGCCGCATCTCTGGCATACGGTCTTGACAAGAAACGGGATGGGATTGTGGCTGTTTACGATCTTGGGGGTGGTACTTTTGATATCTCGATCCTTGACATTGAGGACGGGGTGTTTGAGGTGAGGGCAACCGCTGGAGATACCCACTTGGGTGGAGAGGACTTTGATAATTTATTGGTGACCTATATCCTGAAGGACTTTGAAAGCAAGACAGACATAGATTTGTCAAGCGATTTGCTCGTATTGCAAAGGATACGGCAAGCTGCAGAGAGAGCCAAGATTGAATTGTCCCATGTGCCCACTACCACAATCGAGCTTCCTTTTGTGACCAGCACACAGAGCATATCGCTTGAAATATCCGAAGAGGAATTGGACAATATGAGTCTTCACCTCATCAACAAGACATTGGAGCCAGTGAAAAAGGCTATCAAGGATGCCGACCTCACTGTGAAGGACATAGATGAAGTGATATTGGTGGGTGGTATGACGAGAATGCCCAAGATTAGGAAAATGGTTGAGGAGTTGTTCAACAAGAGGCCCAGCACATCTGTTAACCCTGACGAGGCTGTGGCGTTGGGTGCTGCAATCCAAGGTGCTGTCTTATCAGGCAGTGTAAAAGATGTGCTGCTGCTTGATGTGACACCTCTGACCCTTGGTATTGAGACTTTTGGTGGAATATTTTCTCCGCTAATACCTCGCAATACTACAATTCCGTGCAAGATCAACCAGCTTTATTCGACAGCAGTTGATGGACAAAACTCTATTGAAGTCAATGTTTACCAGGGAGAAAGGCCTCTTGTCCAAGACAACAAGCTGATTGCAAAATTCAAGCTCTCTGATATCCCTCCACAGCCAAAAGGTGTGCCAAAGATCCAGGTAACTTTTGACATAGATGCCGATGGTATCATCAAGGTGAGTGCAGTTGACCAGACTAGCGGCAAAAAGGCTTCAATCACCGTATTTGAATCCATTGGTCTGGATGAAACTGAGATTGAGAGGATGGTGAATGACTCAAAGAAATTGAGCGCTGAAGATGCAGCAAAGCGTGCAATTATCACAAAGGCCAATAATTTAGAATTGATTTGCTTTGACTGCGAGCAAGCCATTTCTGATTGGAGTAAACACATAGATGAGAAGGTGAGCATTGCATTTACAGGCAAGATCTCCCAGGCCAGAGAACTGGTGAACTCTATTAGAGAGCACGCCAGTGCTGACTCCAATGCAATTGATGAGACACAGGAGGAGCTCAAGGCCGAAATTGTCAAAATAATTGAGGAAGCCTCCAAAAGGGCAAAACAAAATGATATATGATCATTGTATATAGATAACAAATTATGACTAATGAACACAATTGCTCCAATACGATAAAACATTCAGTAAAATATTCCGCCATTCAATATTCGATTAGATTGCTATATAAAGCCAAATCAGGATAAAGAAGTAAAAAAATAAAAATAAAAAAATAAAAGTAGCGCTACTTGGTTTCGATCCAAGGACATCAGGGTTATGAGCCCTGCGCGCTTCCACTGCGCCATAGCGCTTGAATCGAAACGGTTGAGCCTCACGTTACATTAGTAGTGAGGCCTCTTGCATGCGGTCTCAATATAGAAAACGGCCCGGCTACTGTAGACAACTTCTGTGTTGTCTGCTTATTAGGTATTATCAAAGTGGTGCAGTAAAGCCGTGCCCTGAATATTGTAATATATATATATTAATTAACAGTGGAGAGCATACCGATAAAGTATTTGGGTATGGAACGGTATATCTATAAAATCCTTAAATCATCTAGTTATCGCAATAGCTGAGACAAGTTAAATGCTGAGTAGAAGAGAAACAAAAAAAACCAAATATTTACACCACGAAGTTAGCCACACACGCAACAGCCATTGCATTAGGTGTTTCATGCGATTGCTGCGGTGCCACATTTATGTTATAACCACCAAGAGTTGGAATGAATTTGAGATTGGTGAATGTTCTCTAAGCTGCGCTCCTCTTCTTTCTGTTAAAGATAGAAGTGACAGATGAGAGTGAGGAGAGAGAGGGATGCTTGGTGTTGACTCTTACGTACCAGTAGAGTCCCAGCATCGCCACGATATTCACAATGATATAAACGAAGAAGAAACCCAAGTTTCTCCATCTGTGGGAGTAACTCATTCCCACACTGCTCAAGTAGTTGTCTCCAATGGAGTACTGGCAGATACCACAGTCAGAGGTGGCATCAGGGTTTGCGAGATGGCTGACACTTGAGTTGAGGAATGTTTCCAAGAAGGCACCGCAAGTCATGCCGGATGGAGGCTGCAAAACAGACAACTCCTTCTTAGAACAAGTGACACCCCTGTCATGAAGCAGTAGAGAGACGAAATTATCGACAAAGTAGGTGTAAGGAGAGAGTCTCCACATAAACCTCCAGAAACCAGGCATCAGGTGACCATTTTGAACAACACCACAGAAAGAGATGATAAAGTTGAAGAGCAATGACACAATCACGTTTGCAGATGGCAAATCAGGAGAGAAATACACCACACACAGAGCGAGCGACACGTAGTAGAGCTGGAAGAAAATACAGTAATTCATCCACCATACACCAGCACGGCTTGCAGAGTTATCGAGCTGGATTGGGAACCACCAACAGATCCAGTAGAGAGTGGAGAAGAGAATAGAGTATGGAATCTCGTTGATGAACTGGGCAATGAGAAGGGTAGACCAGTGGAAAGTGTTCGACTTGCTCTCTCTAACCTCAAAGATCTCTCTTGATGCAATTGCTCTGTCCTGAATCTGGTTGGTGAGAGGGGCAGAAAGCACAACGGAGATGAAGTTTGCAAAGAGAACATTCTGCAAACCAGTGACGGTGTGCTTCACATTCCAGAAGGAGAATCCAATAAAGAGGCCGGCAAGGAGGAAGAAAGAGAACTTGGACATGATGTAGTTCATATCACGGTAGAACTGTGTAGCCGTTCTGATGGTGACAAGTTGCAGCTGGTACCAATAAGGTGTGGCAAATGTAGAGGCTCCTTCAGATTCGCCTGCAATAGGTCTCTGAAGGGTTTCAGAAATGAGATTGTGAATCTCCTCAGTGGTGTCTTTGCACTCCACACTCCTGCTCCATTTGTCAAACCAGTTCTCATGGGTGGATGCCGTGGCACCGGCTCCGATGGCTTCTAGGATATACTCAGCGGGGTTTTCATTGCTCTGACATTTACGAGCGCCATTTCTCTCAAAGTATGACAGAATGGTTTCCGAATTCTTTCCGATATCACCAAAGTAAACGGTCTGACCACCCTTTCTCAGGAGAAGGAGTCTGTCAAATTCCTCAAACAGAGTAGCAGAAGGCTGGTGAATAGTACACAGGATAGCCTGACCAGCATTGGCAAGTTCTCTCATCACTTGGACAATGGCCCAGGCAGATTGGGAGTCCAAACCAGAAGTTGGCTCATCCAAGAACAGAAGCAGAGATGGCTTAGCGACGAGCTCGGTGGCGATGGAGAGTTTCTTCTTCTGCTCAACATTAAGACCGAAACCGGTCTCTCCAGCAATAGCATCGGCGTACTCCTCCATCTGAAGGATTTGGAGCACCCTGTCCACGTACTCAATCTTTTCGTGGTCAGGGACGGATAATGGTCTTCTCATACGGGCAGCAAAGATAAGGGATTCTCTAACAGTAAGCTCAGCAATGTGGACATCCTGTTGCTGGACATACCCTGTTCTTCTCTTGAAGGAATTGGTGACAGGTTTACCATTAACAAGCATATCTCCTGTGATGACACCCATGTCAATACGCTGAGAGAGAACATTGAGCAAGGTGGTCTTACCAGCACCAGACTCACCCATTAGGGCGGTAAGGGTGCCTGGCTTAACATATCCTTGAACATCATCCAACAGCTTACGAGTGCCTCCCTTGTAGGGGATAGTATAGTCAACGTTTTGCCACATGAAGATCTCATCAGAACCAAGTTTGTGCTCAGATGCATCTGGCTTCTGGCGCTGGTCATCCAATTCCTGGGAAGCTGGGGAAGAAGATTGATCTTCTTTCTCATTGGAACCACCAGTGGCTTCCTCATCAGAAGGGCTCTCCAATAAATCGCTAGGGATGTTCCCACCTTTGATGAACACGAGGTGGTCACCGGCAATCTGATCAGGATTAAACTTCTCAACGGCATATGCATTCATAGCCAGGAAGGCAATCAAATACAAAATCAGAATACCAAAGTTTCTCCACACATGCGAAAAACTGTACTGGTAGTTTGCAGCAAGGAAGGCATCACCTTGGACAAATGTCTGGCCCTCGCTGGCAGTGAAGGCACACACCTGGTTCGAGGAAGACACGTCTTCGTATCCGGGGCCAGAAGGCACAAGGTTCTGTGGGGCACAGTCCATGTGTCTGCCGTGGAATTCAGTAGTCACCATGGCTTCGAAACCATATAACACAGGGTTCATGTAAGAGTACCACTTAAACCAAGGAACCATGGAGGGTCTCTGGATCAGATATGAAGAGTAGAGCACAAAAGACAGCATGCAAATACCACCCAAACCGTTAGCTGCAGAGATGGAAGGGGTCATGGAGGCAACAAACGCAAAGATGGCAGAGGTGACTTGAGCAGTGAGGTTGATAAATAAAACATAGGTGAAAAACGAACCTGGATCACGCTTCATGTCGGCCAAAAAGTACACCAAAATCGCAAAGAGCAAAATGGCAACAAACTTCACAGGCAACTGGGTAACGGTATTGGAAAGGAGTTCTGCAGATGGGTGGTAAAACGAGTAACCTCTCTGCTTGTTGACGATGGGTCTGTTTTGGAAAGCAGAGGCCATCTCGGCAAGACCCATAAGTGAGAAATACAGTGCACCAAAGAAGATCACACCACCACGGCCAAAGGCACCAAGTGTAGAGTTTGGTGTGTTCCAGAAAAGAGATCCAATAATCAGAGCCTGTATAACAGCTGCTGACACCATGGTAGCGGTGTATGCCTTGTCGCCGATGATCTTATCTTTACCTCTGATGGTACACAGCTTGAGCTGCTCAAAGTAGTTGACTGTGAACCGCGAGGTTGGTCTCTGTCCCTTCATCTTTCCCTGGGCATTAGACTTGGAGAGGATATCCCTAGTCTCATCCTCAGATACCGAGTGCTTTCTCTCCTGGATCTGTTTCTTGAGGGCGGCAAGCTCTGGGGAGTTCAGCCAATACTGCTCAAACTCAGCAGCACTTCTAGGCACCTTTGATTCGTATCCTGGCTTGACTATGCGCCCAAGTGGATCGGTGACAGCCGTGAGAAACTCTGCTGTGGACTGACGCTGTGGACAGATGAAACCCATCTTGATAAAGTAATCCTTTGCCTGGTCTGCGGGACCAAAGTAAATCTGCTTACCGTGATAGAGCACAGTGACTTTGTCAAAAGTCTCGTAAATGTTCTCACCAGCCTGGTAGATGGTGACAAGTGAAGCAGTCTTCAACAGGTTGGTGGAAGTTCTGATGGCCTGGGCGTATTCAAGAGCAGTGGAGGCATCAAGACCTCTGGTTGCGTTATCCCAACAGTAAATAGCACCTTGGGCAGCAAGAGCCTCAGCAATACTCACTCTTTTTCTCTCACCACCAGAAACACCACGGACAAAATCATTACCAACCTTGGTGTTGTAAGTATGGGTTAAACCAAACACAGTTGCCCAAAGGTCTCTCATGGTTCTGATATACTCCTCTCTAGAGATTCCATCGATTCTGGTATTGGGGGTTCTGCAAGCAAGTGCAAATCTTAACGTTTTATCAACCGTCAAATGTGGGAAATGAACATCCAACTCTGGATTGTAGATAACCTCATTCTTAAATGACTTCATCATTTTCTCTTGTGGGATGTTGTTGTAAGAGATATCACCCGAAACAGAGATGTACTGTTCAGTCTCTCCAGCCATTGTCTTGAGGAAAGTGGAACAACCGGCACCTGGACGACCCAACACGAGACACATCTCTCCCGCTTCAACAAAACCGTTTATGTTCTGCAAAATATTTCTTACACCTGAACTCTTGGGAACATTGGATTTGCCCCCCGACGCAAAAAGCCGCTTGGCCAAGTGGTATGGTGTTAACACAGTATCACCAACCGTTTGCACTACGGAAGCGGCATTGTCTTTGCCCACAACAGTCACGTCCTCAAACTCAATACCGGCAGACTTCAGGTAGATTCCTTGCTCGTGAGAACTCCTCACAATGAACTTAAGCACTCTCTGGAGGTCGAAATCATCCTTATTGATAACAAATTCCTTCATCTCCTTTGAGGTGAGCCTCGATACCGCCTTTGAAAGTGTAGACAGCCTGGTGAGAACATTGTCGTCTGGATTCGCATTGACTGACTCAGTCACCGTCTTGACAAGCTGCAGTCTGTCGCTGTCATCGTCCCCATCCTCGTAACCTCTGAATGAATGCACATCACCAGAAGACTGGTGTGATAGATGTTCAGCTTCCATTATTGGCAATGATAATGAACTTCCGAATTCCCAAACCACAAAATTGGGAGAAGGGTCTTATTTCCGAAATGTCAAACTCTCTAAACCAGCGGCAATCTCACTTTAAATACAAATACACTCACACACACACACACGCTGGGTCACCACTTCATGGCAGCCTTTCACTTTCTACAAAATAATTCTCTCCGTCCGCTTGCCTGCGCCTATTCTGTATACAGTTAGTGCGTGTTGTGGTAATTCCTAATGCTTACTGAGACGCATAATGTTTGCTGCAGGATGCAAGAGGGCTTCTGCGCTTCCCTCTGTCAGCAACTGGTGATTACCATGTGTGGTGCGGACAATATGCGAACGGAAACTGCAGAGTGGCTGCCGAAAAGGGCTGGAAAAGGCAGCAAGGGCAGCAGGAGTAGGAAGGGCCCCGACTGGAGAAAAGGAACGGCCGGGCAACAATGTGGTAGGCGTCTGGGATAGACGATTGTCTCGCATAGGGTACTATTACATGGGGTCTGAATGACTGCACACATTATCAAGATCAAAAGAAGAGAAAATGCATGCACTTCGGCACTAAGCCATTGATAGATGGCAACCGTGTGGAGAGTTTAGTGCTGAGGAGATGAAAGGCTCGAATGACAGAGATGAGCGCTCTGATATTCAACTAAATTGGTTTTGGTATATATAACACGTATAGCTTACGACATTATCCTCGGCTCAAGTCATATTGGGTTAGGAAATTGCTGTTGCAGAATCCTTAGTGAAAAATTGGCGGGCAACTCCTCCATATACCTTTTAGTATGGCGGCGTTAGGCCTTTGGTCCTACAGGGCAATCCGAAAACGATACGGTGGCCCTGTGCGCATTAGTCAAATCAACCCTGCGGCGCTGCCTCAAAGCAGTACGGAGGTAGGATTAGTAAGAAAGGCAGATGGCCGTGCCAGCTGGGTGATACGGGAAGTGCATAGCGGTGCGTCCGTCTTAGATCCGGGCTTAAGCTGCTTCGTACATCGGAGGGACCCTAACCGAACCAGCCGACAAGAGTAAATTATGCGATCGATAAAGCCAATATAGTAATATTCACCTTTTTTTTTTCTTTTGTCTCTCTCCGTTTTGGAGTTACTGGGATATATGCATGCCTGAAAATAGAAATAACGCCTTTGCATCACGCTTAGATTAAGCTATGTTTAGTTAGACTGTTGTTGGTTTAGGGCCAGCCACATATGCACTGGAGAGATACATGCAATCGCTCTAGGGGTTGTCGATTGTGCCCTCTTCAACAAGCTCAGCAGGATTCACTGCTTGTGAACTCGTTTCAGTTCATCATCTCTCACAATGCTTGAAGGTTGCTTGCAAATCAGAGGCTTTCATCTAGAATTCTGTTTGGAGACGCAGAGGATTGCGATATTCTAAGCTCGAATAAAATAAAGCTCCCTTATGGACACCTGGTGTCCGGTTGGAGCCGTCGGTCCGGTATGTCTCTCTAGTGGAGCTTAGAGAACCTGAAGCGTATTTGGCACTTGTCGCCGAATTCCTTTTTGCCCCCCTCCCATTTCTCCTCGGCATGAGGGTGCATTTGACGTCCGTTAGATCTCCGTTGACATGTGAGCTGGTTCGGCCACTACTCGGAGATAACATCTTAAAACCATGAGGCGTCCTCCATGCTTACGAGATCCGGCCCCCATCGGGTAGTCCCGCCTCCTCAGGCGATAGAACCACACCCGGTATATAGGTGGAGGTAAATGACCAAAGTAAAGTATGGCATAGTCTCTGCTACTCATGTACTCATGGTGTGCATGAAAATACTGGAGGACTTTCCTCACCGGGTTTGCTGGTATCTATGTATCAGTCAGTACTTAGTTTGTATGCGAGACTACTGGCGACCAATTCCACTATGCCTCTGTCTACGTACTCCTCGATATCACCCTGGCCACTGAAGTGTAGTGTCACTTAGCAGTTTGTATTAGGTTCATAAATTTTATTACCCAATTTTTTATCATTGATAAAGAAAGCAAGCAAATCTTTGCAGCGTTGGCATTTATAAAACTGAAATATTATTTCCAAGAGTTACTGACAGTGTAATTTACTGAAAGGAGAAACTTAAAATTTGTATACATAAATAGTGCAACACAAAATACAAATCAATAAAATAAACATAGTTCCCAAATATATGAGTTAATATGGGAAATAGTAGATTGTCTGAAGGGGGATGGTCAAACTGACTTTTTTTTACAAATAAGAGGCTCTTTGAGGCTTCACGGACTACAAGGTGATACAAACAAGTGACACACTCCTTTAGTTAATCTTGCCAACAAGAAAAGAATAGGGCCAAACAGTTAAAAACAGATGAGACAGAGCCGCCATCTTTTGGATGTCCAAATGCATCTAAAGCAACTCTCCAGACGGTGGAAATATATTGAGAATATCTAAAATGCACACCAATCGCCGTAAATCAACCTTCTTAACCTGGAAAGAAAGTCATGAACAGTCACAAACCTTATTGCATGTCTTTTTATCATATAGGTATGGGTTTTATTCGCCCATGTAATATATTTTCATCTTATGACGACATCAGGCATGAGAAAAATGGTCTAGATCCCTTTGCTCATCGGCCGTTAATTAGTTACCGTCGTCTGGCAGATTTATGCATCGCCGTTGGCCTGCTACTATGACGACCTCATGCTATACAACTGGACTGTAGATAGAGAGACGCATCTAACTCTCAAGGAGATAATAGGGTCAGCTCCCAAAGATCAGTCACTACGTTTCAAAACGAAGATAGAGGAGAGGCGATGTTCGCCAGAGAGAATTTTGGAAATAGACCGAAAAAAAACCCTTAAATATATTATTTTGATTTCCATTATCTTGTGGGAGTGTGTACACTTCGTTTATGTTTGTGTGTTTCTCGCCTAACTGTGTATATTTCAGCCGGGCAACAAGGCGCATGCGGCGATGGGTATCGAGGGCAAAAACTCCATGCAGAATGCAGCCATATGCTCAATTTAAGTTTAGGTTCCCAATACTGATGTGAGTTTAACGTGTGATATATACGGGATTGTAATAGGACTTACACCATTGTAGAGGGCGGAGCTCTCGTAAATGTATGGGGTTGTCACCAAAAACTGAAACAAATGTGGCATAATGCCACCCTTAGTTTCCGCTACTTTTTGATGTCGGAAAACAAAATTTTGTCCCCATAGACGGAATGGTACACTGATCTGCTAAGCGACATTATAGCTTTGTAAAACTGTAGAGAGGGCCCCACACCCACTCTTTGCGAGACGCACCTGATCGGCTCCGCCTCACACTCCACTTTGTACTCCTCTTCTCGCTAATCATCAAATATGATCGTTTTAGGAATGTCACCATATTCCAAGCTCCAACCTGGGGGATTCAAAATTCGCGGGCCCATACAAGGTTACCCCGAAAGAGTAACCAAGTTACCCGTCGTCTCTGGTATCCACACATTCTCCATATAGCAGCACCCTTCTTTCCCAGTGCGTTCCTGATGTAAGAATGAGTTACCTTTTTGGGATGAGCGTAAACATAAAACACGGTTTTCCCACGCATTTATGCGAGAGGCTTGAAGGTTCATGCATTGTTCATGTAGCCCTCATGCCAGCCTCCTTAACCATTATGCACAAACGCGACGCTTTTGAAACCAGCCACAGGTGATTCCACCGAATCAAGGTAGCAACGGAAGAAGTAGGGGTTCTTGGCCTGGGCAGGTGGTGTTCAAAGACTTGTGTGGTGGGTGGTTCATGTGGTTGTGCAAACATTCCCCTTTTCTGGTTTTACTTTGCTCAGCATTTTTACCTTCACATTTTTAAGATAGCTGTTTCCTATTAGTTACAGGGTTTTCCTCCTACTTTGTTTTTTTTCGCTCAACCCTCAACTGACTTGACGGATATCTTGCTCACACAATTCCTGTCTTTTTCGTTGTTGTGTGTTTACTGTTCATTGCCCACTTCTGTCATTCATTTTCCTCCACTTCAAGAGAGCTAAAAAGCATATATATATCTCAAGTTTTTGAGTCTGAGTTTGCTGCCTCTCTAAATCTCATCCACTGTGCAATAGTTTCATCAGCATCTTTGCAACAACCACAATACAATGAGACTCACTGTCAGTGCTCTATTGGCAATCGCTGCCAGCCTCAGAGGCGCTTCCGCCGCCTGTTCTTATATCGGAGGCAACTACTACTGTGAAGAGGTGGATGCTATTGTTTATGCCGGTCTTGGTTATTCTGGCTCCTACATGGATGTCACTTCTATGGATGACACCAGCTGTCAGTGTACACAGCAGGAGGTTCAGTTCTCTGGAACCATGTCACCACTTGACGAGGAGCTCTCTGTCCATTTCAGAGGTCCAATCAGTCTTTCTCAGTTTGGTGTCTACTACCCATCGGGCGGCTCCTCTGCTAAGAAGGTAAAGAGAGATGAGGAGGATTGCACCACCACAAAGCATGTTCACCATGCCCACAAGAGGGCTGCTGTCTACGAAACCGTTGAGGTCACTGCCACCGTTTATGTTGACCAGTTTGGCAGCACCGTTACCGAGGACGCCGCTAGTACGGAGGAGGCTGACTCCTCTAGTGCCCCAACCACTCTTTCCACCGTCTTCTCTGTTCCACCGGCTGAGTTCCAGTCTGCTCCTCCACAGAATCCTACTTCTACCGAGGCCATCCAGATTATCTCCACTTCTGTGCCAACCACCTCTTCGACCTCTTCGACTTCCACCACCTCCTCTTCATCTTCCACATCTGAGGAGGAAGAGGAGTCTTCCTCGTCTTCTAGCTCTGCTCCAGTTGCCACCGGTGCACCAGGAAGTTGGGAGCTTACTTCCTACTTCCAGCCCGGTTCTACCACGAACGTTACGTTCCTTAACAACCTTGGTGGCTCTGATGGTTCTGGTGTCTGGTCCTCTTGTTTCGGAAACTCCCTTTCCTTCGCTGGCTCTGACGGTACCTCTGCTTCTCCTAACGCTGTTGCCCTGGAGCAGGTTACCATTCCATCCGACTCAGAGTACATCATCATGTCAGGTGACTCCTGTGATGACACTTCTGTTGGTGACTGTGGCTACTACAGACCAGGAATCCCAGCCTATCACGGTTTCGGTGGTGCTGAGAAGATTTTTGTCTTTGAGTTCCAGATGCCAACTGCTCAATCATCTGAGTCTGACCTTTATAACTACGATATGCCCGCTGTTTGGTTGTTGAACGCAAAGATCCCAAGAACTTTGCAGTATGGTAACGCTGACTGTTCTTGTTGGTCAACCGGATGTGGTGAGCTTGACTTGTTTGAGATCCTCAGCGCTGGCTCTACCATGTTGACTACACACTTGCACGATGGACAGGGTGACAACCAGGGATACGGTGGTGGAGGATCCTCTGACTACTTTGAAAGACCAACCTCTTCTACCATGAAGGCTGCCGCGATCTTCAACAATGGTAACGTTAACATTGTTGTTCTTGATGACAGCACTGAATTCCCATCTTCCCTCGACAGTGACACTGTTGACTCCTGGTTGGCGATCAGCGCCGCGCAGGCACAATTGGTATAAGAGAGCTGAGGGGAGTTGAGATTAGTGGAGAGAGAGAGAAAAGTAGGAGAGAGAGAGAAAAGTAGGAGAGAGAGAGTGGTGAAGATGTTAAAAATGGACGTTGAAGTATAGTCCAAACCCCGCATATTGTATATTATAGCCATGTCAAATGCTACGGCTTTACTTCTGCAATTGTATAAGCAGTACTTGGTTTTAGGTTTTTCTGGTTTTATTTTTCATACTCATTTATTAAGATATGTTTCAAAAATTGGTCCCTGTCAACCGTAGACTGGACTGTAGAAAAGGTGCTATTTATTCTTATGTGGCGTATCATACTGTAGTGCGCTGCCCCTGTGCCTATCACAGGCAAAGGGAAACTTCAATTTCTGTCATCATCAATAACTAACTACTGGGATCACACAGTAAGCCAATGGGATTCGTTACAGCTCTATCAAGTTCATAAAGCTCATAAACAACGCTGGCTCATCAGCACAGAGTCCAGGTATTGAGCAATCTACGCTATGGCCCTGTAGCCCTGTTTGGGCCAGTTCATTGACTGGTCTTCAACTAGCGGCCTAAATGTAACCATCAGCAAGGCCTCACGCCTCGGCACACACCCAAAACAACTAGCTCGTTTATCTAAACTAGCAATTGTTTCAGGGGAGTATCAAGAATGTATGCAGATACTAAGAATAGCCCAATAACTTAACAGGTAACCAGAGGATGGGTATCCAGTATCTATCTCTGTCTCATAACACCACGCAATGCCAGGCACTGCCAGGCACTGCCACGTCGATCGCGTCTGCTGCTGCAGCGTGCCTTTGGAAGAGAAGCCGAACAAACATAAACACGCAGGGATGAGATCTGCAGGGCGGAGTTGAGCAGGTGAAGGGAAAGCCAAAGAAGAGAAGAGGCATCGAATATATCAGTGTAGATGTTTTATGTTGGATTTTTTCAAGCTGCAAACAATCACAATTGTGCATGAGATATCTTCATTCAGCTGGGATACGTGAGCAATGAGAAGACCGCAAAAATATAGATCTCGCAGAGGAGCCCACGACCCTTCCTGTTCAAGTTGGGATGCAGTCCCTGTCAGCTAAATAGCCTTCTCCCTGTGCATGGTTGTCCTAGCAGTGGTGTCATCAGCCATTGACGGCGCGTTTGGACGGCGCTTCAAGGCTTCATTTTACAGCAAGAGATGGGGGTGTCTGTTTCTATGGGTCAGACACTCACTTACGGGATAAGATATAGATTGCAACAAGATTTTTCCCAACTATTATATCAGGGAATATTGCGAATTTGTGTACGTTAGCGATTAATGCACGGGATTATCAATAGTAAAATGAATTTACGTGATCTGCTATTCTTTGCTTCCCTCTCATCCCTCTCATCCCTCTCTTCCTCCTCTTCTTCCTGTTATGCGTATCACTCGTTTCCGCTTAACTCAGCTCCCCTCCATACTAACTATTTACTGTATGCCCGCACATGCACTACGGCCCATAGCTAAGTCGACCCGTAGTAAGCAACCCGTGATGTTAGCCGTGATGGGTCCTGCAAGATGTAGAATAGCAGACAGTGGAGACAAAGCTGATGAGTATATAGACAAGAAAACCGTACCGTTTATAGGCAGGAAATAGCGTCAAACTTGTGTTGCGGAACGAAAATGTCAATCCCACCTCCATATGCACCAGCATCATCGAGTAGTCGTTCGATTTCGATAAATTTGATAAAGAGTTCCAAGCAGTCATTGGATCATGAAATACCACTGTATACTAACAATAAGGAGCGAGATGTATATGAATCGTTGGCAGAGCTTTATTCTATCATAATAGTGTTGAACCTTCTTGAGAAGGCTTTCATAAAAGACACCCTAACAGGGCAACATGATGACTATACGATATCCGCCACGAGGCTACTTAACCAATTCAATGTATTACTCAAGAACGAGGAGGTACGAAAGGAGTTTGTTTCAATCGATGCATTCTTCAAAAAATATAACGTATGTGAAGTTGGCCTCTTTCTAGATCAACTATTCCAGTACTAACGTCCTTAATCCAGATCGACTGTCCTTTGGCAAAGGCCCGTATAGAAGTTGGCATTCCAGCAACAGTGGAAAATGCCATAAACGTAGGAAGCATAGCAAACACGAAGGATTCTGTCAACGCCGTTAGTATGAACAACAATAAATTTGGTAGTGGAAACAGTCCATCCACAAGAGCAGTTGCAGAAGCCACGGGGGCTTTCATCACTTGTATGGATGCGGTCAAACTCAACTACAGGACGAAGGATCAGTTGCATCCTTTGCTCTCCGATCTGATGACCTCCATTAATAAAGTGCTGAATAATAAGGATTTTGAGGGAAGATCTAGGATTATTAGTTGGTTGATCACACTGAATGGATTGGGAATAAATGAGAGTCTCAACGATGATGACTACAAGACACTGCTGTATGATCTGGAGAGTGCTTATAAAGCATTCTATGCATGCCTCGAGTAGAAACGTTGATTGTATTATGGTTTGTATACATTAGCTAGGTGGAAATGTATTTAATAGATTGAAATCTCGATCTGAATAATCTGAATAATCTGAATAATGCGATTCGTTCTTCCACATGTATCGATTCACCAATATATATCTTTGCGACACTGGAACGCATCCTCCAAATAATCCGGGGTTGGGTAAGTGTATGCACAAATAATGCACCTATGCTTCTCCTCGCTATCAGGGTTTTCCTGATTATGGGTTTGGAAAGTGGAAAACAAAAGCAAAAATTCGGTTAATCTATCGGTCAACAAAGCGCCTATTTCGGTTATAGGTTTGGGGAGGAGAAATGCCAGACACAGAGACAGGGTCCTTCATACCGCTCCCCTCGGAGTCTTTCCTTGCGCAACTGCAATCATCCTCCAATTCCACGCTGATCTCTCCGCTTGCGTTGACACACACTTTCGAATCCACTATATGTTCCACACGGGCGGGTGAAATTATCTGTGGTTGGAAGAACACTAATAATGAAATGGAAACCCCCACTTCCACGGCTTCGATGAGGCCGATTGCAACACAGCAAGCAAAAGCCATTGTTAACTGTTGCATGAAGATGCTAACATTGAGCAAGGGCTTGGAGCATGAGTTCATGAGAGAAAGCATTGGTGACCAACGGCCAGAGCTAGACTCTTCACATATTCTTTCAGATTACCAAGGACTGATACGGTGCACCATGAGTTCTATGCATGAAATAATGATACTGGCAGGGGATGAGTTTTTCACCTGTTTCTTAGTAGCAAGAGCGAAAAAGAGTTAAAAGACGAGGGAGAGAGAGATGTCATAGCAGAGGAGATAAGACTGGATCTGTAGCGCTAGCTATGAGATAATAACGCATACATATGAACATGTGTTTTAATGAAATTAGAGTTATATTGCAATTTTTTTTCAGCAATAAACATGTGTAGATTTTCATGAACCAATTTCTTCCCAAGATATCTTTCCTGTACCGCTTCCCCTCACTTATGCAGTTGAAACATTGTTAGTCGTGCATAGAATAACACTGTACACCCTAGACAACCATTTCGTGTTTCTCACGTGAGAGAAATGCAGCACCCAGCCTTTTGAATTTACCGCATTAGGAAATTGACTAAATTACGTGCATCGCGTACCGTTGAAAAGTATCCCTGTGGGAGCTTCACAAAGTGTACGTCAGAACGTGTGTGTGGGTATCCCATATATTCCATTGAGCTTCGTATCTCAGTTTTTGGATTTTGGTTGTATCTTTGATTTATTAATTATTTATAACATCGAGAGAAATAAAAATAAGACTAGGAAGCAGAAAGGGCAAAAGAGGGCATAAATTCACCTGCTTATCATTAAGAAGAGTAGCCTGTTGACGAACTGCCATAATAAGATATGTCGACTACAGTTCAAGGGGCTGCGCCCATTCTGCCTTCGGTGCAGATCAACATCAACTACAAAGACCTCAAGGAGAACATTAAAGACTTTCTACAGCATTTCAAGTCCAGTTCTGAAATTGGTGCCGAGAAGGAGATGTATGATCACCAAATAGACGATATCCAGCCTGACGAGGATGAAGAGATTGGCGAAGGCCCAAAATACATGGCCCTTCTCCAGAAAGTCGCAAATAGAAAACTCTCTACCTTGTATATCGATCTTGACGATCTCAAGTCATACCAGGATACACTGAGTTTGAGTCAGAGCATCTCAACCGGCAAGGGCAGTCTCCTTGACAGCATTTCCAAGAACACGCTCCATTTTGTAGACCTGTTTTCTGAGGTGATAGATGAGATCATGCCTGAGCCAACCGTTGATATCTCCTACAAGGACGATGTATTGGATGTGATTCTCCATCAGAGGAGACTTAGAAACATGAGAATTGAAAGAGAGAACAGAGGTGATATTGGTGGACTTGGTGGTGACACTGACGCTGCTAGCGCTCCAAAGGAGACCAACCAATTCCCTCCAAAGCTTACCAGAAGATATTGCCTCTACTTCAGACCTTTGAACGATATCTACAAGGGCAAGGGTAAGGCCCTGGCAGTCAGAGACGTCAAGGGTTCTTACCTAGGACAGCTCATTACCGTTCGCGGTATCGTCACCAGAGTTTCAGATGTCAAGCCGGCCGTGCAGGTAAATGCGTATACCTGCGACTCTTGTGGTTATGAGATTTTCCAGGAAGTGACATCAAAGACATTCACCCCTCTTGTTGTGTGCACCTCTGAGAGGTGTCAGGCCAACAACCACAAGGGTAAGCTATTTATGAGTACGAGAGCGTCCAAGTTTTCAGCTTTCCAGGACGTGAAGATCCAAGAGCTTGCAAACCAGGTCCCTGTGGGGCACATTCCTAGGATGTTGACCATCCATGTGAATGGCGACTTAGTGAGATCTATGAATCCAGGTGATATTGTTGATGTGGGTGGGATTTTCCTCCCAGCCCCATACACCGGATTTAGAGCTCTTAGAGCTGGATTGCTCACAGAGACATACCTGGAGGCTCAGTATATCAGACAGCACAAGCGCAAATATGAGAGTTTGGGAATCACTCCAGAGGTTGAGCAGAAGGTTGCAGACCTCAGAGCTGCTGGAAATGTGTATGAGAGATTGGCTACATCCATTGCACCAGAAATCTACGGCCATTTGGATATTAAGAAGACGCTGCTACTCCTACTTGTTGGCGCTGTTACCAAAGAAATCGGCGATGGAATGAGAATCAGAGGTGACATTAATGTGCTGTTGATGGGTGACCCGGGTGTGGCAAAGTCTCAGTTGTTGAAGAGTATCACCAAGATTGCCCCAAGAGGTGTGTATACTACCGGTAAGGGTTCTTCGGGTGTGGGTTTAACTGCAGCAGTAATGAGAGACCCCATCACCGACGAGATGGTGTTAGAAGGTGGAGCACTTGTTCTTGCCGATAACGGTATCTGTTGTATTGATGAGTTTGACAAGATGGAGGAAAGTGATAGAACGGCAATTCACGAAGTGATGGAACAGCAAACAATCAGTATATCCAAGGCTGGTATAACCACCACCCTCAATGCCAGAGCGTCCATTTTGGCAGCCGCCAACCCTTTGTATGGAAGATATAACCCAAGACTGTCTCCAAACGAGAACATCAACCTCCCTGCGGCACTCCTTTCCAGATTTGATATTCTCTTCCTCATTTTGGATAAGGCAGCAAGAGACGACGATGAGCGTCTTGCCCAACACGTTGCCTATGTGCATATGTACAACAAACACCCAGAGATGGAGTTTGAGCCTGTTGACAGCACAACTATGAGACAGTACATCTCACTTGCTAGAAGGTTCAGGCCTGTCATCAGTCAGGAGGTTTCTGACTATGTTGTCCAGAGCTACATCAAGATGAGAAAGGAGAGCAAGTTCCAGGAGTTTTCAAAGAAACATTTCAGCCATACCACACCAAGGACTTTGCTGGGTGTGCTACGTCTGTCCCAGGCGCTTGCCAGGGTCAGATTTTCCAACGTGGTGGATATGGAGGATGTGGATGAGGCATTAAGACTTTTGGACGTTGCCAAGTCCTCACTCTACCAGGAGAGAGGAGAGACCGGTGAGGACAACACTCCAAGCAGCAGAGTGTTCAATTTCATCAAGGATGCCATTGACAGACATGAGGGTAATGGGAGAAACAAAATCATCTCATTATCACAGTTGAAAGAGTCGGCCATTGCCAAAGGCTTCAGAGAATCCACCTTCACAGACTGTATCTACAGATACCAGCAGCTGCATGTGTGGCAGGTTGTTGATGATGGAGAGAACCTTGTGGTGTTAGGCGATGAGGACGAAGACATGGAGGTGTAATGGGGGGGGGGGGGGAACATCATGGGTTTTACCCTTCCCCGGGGTGGTTTAATTTT
>PPKV03000046.1:0-30978 GCA_003706285.3 Kuraishia ogatae
GAGTATCCCCCCTCCCTGCATATGTCTTGCTATATGCTCCGAATCCGAGGGTTGCTTCCACGCGATTCCGGATCTATGCGAGTGTAGCTTCGAGACGTGCTGTGTATGATACCACTATGCATTGCAATTGTTCCGTTCCTCGAAACGGGCAGAAGAGGAATAGCGATTTAGTGCCAAGTTGTTAGCTGTGTGAACTACTGAAACAGAGAGCCAACTGCAATCAAGTGTAATCAAGCGATATTGGAGGTGTGTACGCTTTAATCGTAATAGAAGAAAGGGCGAAATTTCAAGGGGTTGAAGAAATTCGACTTGGCTATCATTGTTCAGGGAGTAAGTGACCAGCGTATACCAAGAGACGCTGTATACCACAGTGTACCACAGCAAGGCAGCCAGGCAGCAAGAGATCCCAAGCAGTCAGTGTAGCCGTGCAGAACATTATGTCGTACAATCCTGAGGCTGACCTCACCGCTGAGGAGATCCGTCTCCAACAAGATAGAGATCGGACAAAGTTTTGGCGGCGATGGGGACCCTACCTTGGAGAGCGTCAATGGGCAACCGTCAGAGAGGACTACTCCTACAACGGAGATGCATGGTCTGACTTCCCCTTTGACCATTCAAAGTCGAGAACGTATAGATGGGGCGAAGACGGCTTAGCTGGTGTTTCTGATAACCACCAGTTGGTTTGTCTTTCCATGGCACTTTGGAATGAGAATGACGATATCCTCAAGGAGAAGGCATTTGGTGTAACTGGCCCACAGGGCAACCACGGCGAAGACGTCAAGGAGGTGTACTATTATCTGGACAACACGCCATCCCACTCTTATATGAAGTACCTCTACAAGTACCCCCACTCTGCGTTCCCCTATAAGAAGCTCGTTGAGGAGAATGGCAAGCGGTCAAGGCTTGAGAAGGAGTACGAAATCACAGATACAGACGCTTTCAAAGATAACAACTACTTTGACATCGTGTTTGAAATGGCCAAGGATGAAAATGACCCGGATGAACTCTACTTTAGAATCACCGCCTACAACAGGGGCGCAGCACCGGCTCCCTTGCACATCATGCCCCATATCGTATTCAGAAACACCTGGGGCTGGGGTCTCCCCGAGGAAGAAGACAGAGAGGTGCCCAAACTATCGAGGGAGTTCCCCGACAGCGAGTATTCCATCAAACTGGATCACTGGAAATTAGGCAACAGAAGACTGGTGTTTGCCCCCTCCCCTGGTTTGTCTGAGCGCTCGCCAGATGTGGAGCCAAGGCTGCTTTTCACCGATAACGAGTCCAACTTGAAGAGGCTCTACAACGTGGAGAACAAGCACAAATATGTTAAAGATGCCTTCCACGACTATATCGTTGAGGAGGATGAGAGTGCCGTTAACCCGGAAGGGTTTGGCACCAAGGCGTGCGCCTGGTTCTCCTTTGACGAAAACGGTGGTGTTCCTCCAGGTGACTATGTCACCATCAGGTACAAGCTCTCTAAAGTGAATGGCAATACTGATATTTCCAGTGTTGAGATTGATGAGGAGCAGTTTGACAAGGTGTTTTCTGACAGACAGGATGATGCGGATGCCTTCTACTGGAAGGTGTCACCTTTGCCCATTCCCAACGATCTCCGTAATGTGCAAAGACAGGCGTTCGCGGGTTTGCTGTGGACCAAGCAGTTTTATCATTTTGTGCACGATTACTGGCAAAGGGGTGACCCCGCTGCTGAGTTGAAGCCCCCACCCAACAGAGCCAACGGCAGGAACAAGGACTGGAAACACTTGTACATCAACGATGTGCTGTCTCTCCCCGATAAGTGGGAGTACCCCTTCTTTGCTGCGTGGGATACTGCATTCCACTGTATTCCGTTTGCCATGATCGACCCCGACTTTTCCAAGCGCCAGTTGGATCTGCTCACGAGAGAGTGGTACATGCACCCCAATGGGCAAATCCCAGCATACGAATGGAACTTCAGCGATGTCAACCCACCAGTGCACGCGTGGGCTGCTTTCCGCATCTACAAGATTGAGCGTAAAATGTACGGCCGTGAGGACCGCAGTTTCCTGGAGCGTGTGTTCCAGAAGCTGCTCCTCAACTTCACGTGGTGGGTAAACCGTAAAGACGCTGATGGCAATGGTGTGTTTGAAGGGGGGTTTCTTGGGCTGGATAACATTGGTATATTCAACAGAAGTGAGCCTCTCCCCACTGGAGGTACGCTTGAGCAAGCCGACTCCACGGGCTGGATGGCGTTTTTCTCGTTGCAGATGCTCAACATCGCCTTAGAATTGGCCAAGGAAAATCATGCTTATGAGGACATCGCCAGCAAGTTTTTTGAGCATTTCCTGCTAATTTCAGACGCGATGTCGTACAGAAACGCTCTGCCCGGCGACACAGAAGCCACTGAAAGGTCCTTATGGGATGACACCGACAAGTTTTACTACGATGCCATAACGTGGGGTGGGCCATATTCCCAATCACTGCCCGTTAGGTCATTGGTTGGATTGATCCCGCTCTATGCCTCTTTGACGTTGGAGCCAGAGCTCTTGGAGAGGTTTCCCTCCTTCAAGAAACGCCTTGACTGGTTTGTCAATAACAAGCAGCAAATTGCCAGGCGTAACATTGCCTCCATGAAAGCTAGAGGTGTTGGCGAGCGCCTGCTGTTGTCTCTCGTGGACGAGGACCGGCTGGTCTCTATTCTGGAGAGGATGCTTGACGAAACTGAGTTTCTGTCCCCGTATGGCATTCGTTCACTGTCCAAGTACCATGAGAAACACCCCTTCGAAATGGATGTGAACGGCCAACACTTTTCTGTGGGGTATCTGCCTGGAGAATCCGATTCGGGTCTCTTTGGAGGAAACTCCAACTGGAGAGGTCCCATTTGGCTCCCAACCAATTTCCTGCTGGTTGAGAGTTTGCAGAGGTTTTACTTGTACTACGGTTCCAGGCTCAAGGTTGAGTGTCCAAAGGGCTCGGGAGACTACATGAACCTGGCCCAGGTTGCCGAAGAAATCCAACACCGTCTGATCCATTTATTTGTGCCAGATGAAAATGGGGAGCGTGCATGTAATGGAGGTGAGGAGCTCTCCAACCACGACGAGTTCTTCAAGGAGTATGTTCCCTTCTACGAGTACTTTGACGGCGATACCGGTAGGGGACTTGGTGCATCTCACCAGTGTGGGTGGACCGCGCTTGTGGCCAAATGGATCCATGACACTGGAATCTCATGCAGATTACCAAAGACACCTAGGACCCCGCGCTCGAATAGTTTGACTTCGTATTTCCCCAACGAAGATGAGCTCAAGAACTACGTGCCCCGTACCACTCCAATTCCAGGTAGACTTGCACGTAGGAGGTCGGGTAAGTCTTTGTTGAACTTGACGGCTGACATGTTGGAGATGACCGAGGAGGAGGCCCGAATGGCCGGCAAGAATGGCTACGGCCTGAGTAGATACAGCAGTGCGGTAACAGTGGGCACTCTTGCAAGTGGAGGAGGAGATGGTGGTGGTGTTGATGATGAAGTGGACCCACTGGATAATGAACTGTCTCCAAAGAGCACCATTTCTGAGGAACATACGAACGATTTCTTGGGTCAGGTTCGTTCTGCAATGTCCCGTTTCAAGCTCGACTTCAACGATGATCATTTGTCAAGTGATGAGCTTGAAACTCACGCCTAGGAGAAATCTGGAGACATTTTAGATATTCATTTCATAGCCTATATTGAGCTTTATATACAGATACAATAAATACATCCAAACATATATTCACTATGATTTTACCTGATTCTTCTAACATTGGACTCTATTCAAAAAAACTTATTCACCAAAACTAATATAATCAGTATGATCAACACCGCAATGATACCATACGTGATCATCTTGTTAGCCGCCATCCGTCTCGTCATCACCTTCAGCGTGTTGATACTACGATCCACGTATGAATCGGCCTCGATAAGAGTATCGCGGGCATTGATGATCTGCTCTCTCTGTCCTCTTAGCGTTCCCAATATACCAGCGCCAACATCCTCAGTCTCAAGAGCTGTGCGCGTTGTGTCCCTCAACCTCTGAGATGATCTGTCCAATGATGCATTAGACTTGAGCAACGCCTGTCTTTGCGAATAAGAGAGGTTGTCGTAGCTGGCATCACCATCACCATCAACACCTCCGGCCGAGGTGCCAAATAGGTTCCGCCTATCCTCATCATCCATCAACCTCTTGAGCTCAGACTTTGTGCGGTCTACATCCGACCTATACGTTCTAATCCGTGCGTTGTAGGAGGACCGGCTGGCGGTTGAGATGTTTTGTACCTCTATCCCCATTTGATCTACAATCTCGTAGCATTCATCCATCGACTTCTCCACCCCTTTCATTGCATTGCGCCGGGCGTTGTTATCATCGAGTCCGCTTATTTGTGACAGTTTGAGCTGCGCCTCGTTATAGGCGATCTTGAAGTCAGCCTCATATGTATTGAACAAATCCGACATGATTAAAAGATACACACGTCTATAGACAACAACTATGAATCAGAGCAATTATGTGTATATAGGAATATATGGGTGATATATATCAGTGGATGTGCGTACTTTTAACAAGCAAATAAATAACCTTCTCCCGATAACCTTCTTTGAGCTACCTTCTTTCTTTGTAATTATTTGTATTGTTGGCGCTCTTTGTATTATTATTTATATTATTAATCTCGTTACCATTGAAGGGGCTGTCCGTCCTATTCGTATCGCGTGTCTTATTTCTATCACCTGTTTGTATCTGTACCACCTCATTTGTGTCGTTGTCTAATATATAAACCTATGCCCCCATCCCCCCCTTGTCTTGTGCCCTTCTGGAGTCCATCTCCTCACCCATAAACGCCAACAGACGCCTAATCCTTACAGATGCATGTGCTATCTGCTATCTGGTGCTTCTGGTAGCATTGCATGACCATAGTCAACTAATTGGCCCTTAATGGGGGGAGGCAGTGAGTGCCTAAGGAGGGAAAGGCAGTGAGTGCCTAAGGAGGGGTGTTCGGAGAACCTGGCCATCAGCTCTGCTCTTTGGCGTAGTGCCACTACAAGGCGAGCAGCTCGGAGAATTGGAGAGGTTTGGAGAGTTCGGGATATTTGGGTGGTTCACTACGATCGATTGGTATTAGTGGGCATTTGTGATATCCGTGGTATCAGTTGGTACTCATAGAAGCTTGATGGTTGGTTTAGTAGTAAGTACTGTATCCGTTAGATGCGGTGACAGTGAAAACTCAGAAAATTATCGTTTCGGGTTTTCTAGAGTCAAGCTATCGAAGCCTCCAATATCCGATTCCCCTATCCACCTTGGTTACCTCAGATATTCCTACCAAAGTAGAGGGCTACCTGATTACCTCTGGTGTAGTGCCGTACTTAGTAATGTTGATTAGTGCCTACTTGGTCAAACACATGATTTCCTGGAAGCAATCAATCGCCACCATAGATATGCTTATTGCCATAATGGTTAACCATCTTGCCGATATTCTGTCTCAGGTCGCTATTACGGAGATAACTCCTGCAATTGGGCACCAATCTCGGATTTATTGCCTAAGGCGTACTTACCCGATTTGGTGCGTCTTCGCTCATCGCTGAAAAATGATAATCCGCAGAGCTAACTCCGCTGGTGGAGGCGAGTCATAGATAGAGATAAGGCGTACCTTTAAATTGTACAAATTTCTATATCACATTTATTCTGTGGTTATTGGTTTGATATTTAAACATTGACACTCCCTATTACACCATGTTGAGGTCGGTTGGTGCTGCTTCTAAGGCCCCTATAATTCAGTTAACGAGATCTGCCGTCTCCAAGTATGCATTATCTACAAGTGTCACCAAGAAAGTTCCCGTATCACCAGCGGGCAAACAGTTGAGGAACTTTTCAAACACTGCATACTCTTTCCATGGACACCTCAAGAAACCCAATCCTGGAGAAGAACTCCATGTGACCTTTATAACCAAGGAAGGTGATCAGCATACCTATGAGGTGGCCGAGGGTGACTCGCTGTTGGATATCGCACAGGCGAACCACTTGGATATGGAGGGTAAGTGGAAAAATGAAGAGGGAAGAAGAAGAGAAGTGCAAATACCTCTACTGAAGGAGTGGATATTTTAATTTGGCCTTTGTATACTAATTCAGCACATAAATAGGAGCCTGTGGGGGATCATGTGCATGTTCCACTTGCCATGTGATTGTTGACCCTGAATTCTACGATGCAATTCCAGAGCCATCTGATGACGAAAACGATATGCTTGATTTGGCTTTTGGTCTTACTGAGACGTATGTAAAAGCTTTACGGTTTGTTTTCCGTTCTCATACTAACAACTATTAGTTCTCGTTTGGGATGCCAAGTGTTCATGTCCAAGGAATTGGATGGTGTCAGGGTCGCCCTTCCCGCAATGACCAGAAATTTGCAGAATAAGGACTTCAGCAATTAAAAAAAGAATATTCACTAGATAGAAAAACTGAGGGAAGAAGAGGAAAATCATTTGCAATATCAAGTGGGATTTGTACCTACTCTAAAGAAGAGACGGTAAAGAACGATATGGTTTACCATGTGGTGAGGCAACTATACTAAAATGTATGAGTTTGGGCATTACTGGGAGTGTTCATTTATTCATTTATTTATTTCTGTAAATATTTATAGTATTCTAAGAGGATATTTCAAAGATTGACAAAGAATGTTTATAATGTTTACGTATGGGGTGCCCATGTTCTGACATGGCGAGTAGGAAGAAACGGTGAGATAACACTAAATGGAACACTAAATGGAACACTAGATACTCACACTAAAGACACCACAAGGGTCTCATTAGCTTCTTTTCGTTAATGCTCCCTTTCTAAGGCGAGGAATGGGTCATACAAAAGGAGAGATGGTTATCTTATGGGTCTATGGTTTTCCTTCCAATGAAAACCATAGACTCATTGATTTTCTTCAAGGTTGTTTGTTAGCATTACATTTCATGTACATTTACGAAGTTGAATTCTCAGCCACGCACCTATGCAGATATCTATATTTGTTGTATATTTGCTCCTATCTTCATTAAAGATGTGCGAATGATGTTAGATGGTGTGAGAATCAACGTGTCATCACATGTTGGTATGGTCTAGCTACAAGCCTCATGTGGGCCTTTGAGGATACACCTAACAAATTAATCAACTAAACTGTTCTACTAAACTAGTCTACTAATCTAGACAACTACACAAACTCATAAAATGAATCAACTAAACTAATCAACTAAACTAATCAACTAAAATAATCAAATAAAATAATCAAATAAAATAATCAAATAAAATAATCAAATAAAATAAAATAACAAAATAAAATAACAAAACCAAGTTTCCCACCAAGCAGTCCCTCATAACACTCACTCCTCATCCCGTTCAGTGCGTTTGTACGCGCGCATCTCACCTGCGTTGGATACGCACGAAATGTAAACAAAAAGGCGCAGGAAATGTAGCGCGATGAGCTCAAAAGGCTAACAGAGGAGAAGAGCAGGTGGAGAGCAGGTGGAGATTCCGTTGTTATAGAAGCCGCTTTGGACTGTGGCCACACTATTGCCATCGAGGAATGGAGAAGATATATAAAACTTTAATCTTGTGTTTCTGTCGCCAACTTTCCGATGATGAATACAACACACGGGAAATAGTGAATCTGAACCTGCACCTGCACCTGAACTAACTTTACGTCACCTATACCGATCAGCTACAGCACTGCATAACCATGGCCTCGTTTATTTCAGACGCTTCGTCGAGGCTCCCTATACGGAAGGAGTTGAAGGGTGCCCGGAAAGTCTCAGGTGTACATAGCACAATTGGCGGTAGAAGCACATCTCTGGGAGCATCTGGTCACCAGTCACAGACATCGCAGCACTCTATAGAACAGAGGGTATTATGGATGGAGAAAGAGCTCACTGAGCAGCTCCGGCTTGAAAGGGAAAGAAGTAGCACGCTAACCCGGGAGTACACGGCTCTGAATGAAGAAGTGAGACATCTTGAAAGCGAAGAAAGACACCACAAGAATGGTCAAAAGAGAACCCAGAGCGAGATATCAGAAGTCACACAGGTGTTGGGCGAGCTCGATAGGATACTGCTGCAGCAGGGGGTCAACAGCAATAGAAACATAGAGAACAAACGGCGACATATGGGGTTAAAAGTGAAAGAAACAAAGGTGAATCTGGCTAAACAACTAGAGGAAGTGAAGGATTGTTTTGAAAAGGAGTTGCAGGATGCTATCACTTATGTGGATATTGATGCTGTACAAGCCATACAAGGTCTAAGAGAATCTATAGAGAAGGAGAAGGCACACGTTGTTTCGTTACAGCAGGTGAATATGGATAAATTGCAAGAGGAGAGAGATAAGTTAAATAGCAAGCTTCGTGACGCTATCAAAACCATGGATGCTCCCCTGTCACAGCTTAGACAAGATGTTTCTGCTAGCCGTCAGAAGCTACAGCAGACACTAGACACCACCGCAGAGTTGGAGGTAAAAATAAGCGAAGCCGATCACCACTATAACGAGCTGTTGACCGTAGAACAAAGCATCTCCACCAATCATGGATCTCTTGATGATGTCAAGAGAAGGTTGGAAGAAGAGGTTGTATCTCTTGAGATGGGTATTTCTGAGTATGAGAGGTGCATTGACTCTGAGACGCCATTATTACTGCAGTTGAGAAAGGATCATGAGGATTGTATAAATAAGCTTTTGCTAGAGAAGGCAAAAACAAATGTGCTCGAGCAACAGATAGCCTTCATGGAGGGCAGAAATAGGGTGTTTCTAATAATGGGCGATCACGATGAGGATGGATCTGACGATGACCACACGGTGATAATAAACGGAATCCCATTCTGCTTTGATAAGATCTATTCGCCTCTTCACTATAGTCAAGTGCCTAAAGATTTCCATCCTCTGATAGTGGATACCCTCAAAGGCGGGAAAGGAGCTGCAATTGTATACTTAGGCGATTCTCCTTTGACCAACGAGACCGTCATCTCAGATATGCAAGAGAACTACCTTGGTTTAAGGGACAGAGTGGACTCTCTAGAGAGGTATAAAGAGTTTGTATACGAGTTCTCGGTTTCGGGGCTGACCATTCCATGCTGTGGTGAGAAATTCATCGCTCACGATGTGGTGAACAGTGAAAGGTTGGAAATTGACACTCTGCTTGATGATGATGGCGTATTCCGCTCGCAGCATCTCGCTAAGAAACGTATTCAGTCACCGCAACAACTGGAGAATTCTCTTGTGAGTGGGAATTCCTTCTCCTCTTCCTCTTCCACATCATCGTCGTCGTCAATAACGATCTATGTACTGTTCATAACTGCACATAATGAGAGATTGGGCGTAACCACCTCTTCGCAGGTTATATATGCCAACCTGAGCCAGTCAGATGAGGCAATAGCTAACTACAATGGGCTGCAAACATCCACCGCTAGTGATAACTGTTTGTGCAGGCTAGTGAATAGCATCAACTCACTGAGGAATATCACTGTGTGTTGTTTAAATGGAAAGGAGAATGGCATGTCGCTTAAATGGATCGAAGCTCTTTCACGAAATCTACAATAGCAAAGGTATTCTGCCAACAGATATATATATTTATACTTCACGGGTAAAAACAACGAACATAATGTAAAGAAACGTTCATATAATACAGTGTAATAATACAACGCATCAGCTCGAGCTCAGGATATCATAGATCAACCAGTTCAGGTCGTCCTTAGACCCCGTGGCGGTGCTTCCGCTGGTGTTAACAGTCATGCTGCTACCAGCAGTGGATGGGATATGGCTGTTAACACCACTACCGCTACTACTGGTGGTAGCCACAGAGGAGCCGCCAATGGTGTGGGTATTTTTACCGCTAAGAAGATGAGCAATTCCAGTTTTATCTGTGGTTAGCATATCGTCATTTTCAAGCATGATGTTCTGGAGTCTCATAATAGGTCCACCAGGCTCTACGAGATGAGGCTGTTGCTCGAACGTATCATACATATCCTCAAGCGTGAGAGTCGATGAGCGCATAGCCGTCCTTGAGGCAACGGCTGACGTATCACTACCCGTTCCAGATCCACTCACATCCTCACCAGTGCTACCATTGCCGTTATTCATTTTGGTATTGCTAACACTACCAGAAACATCAAGCTTGCTATTGGCGGCAGCGCCGCGACTGTTGCTGCTGCTGCTGCTGCTGCCCAATAACCCCACCGTGGTGAGATCATCCAAATCATTGCTATCCCATTTGACTTTTCTATACTTCACCACATCAATAGCAGCCTCTACGATGCTCTTGAGATGCGTTTCAAGTCCCAAAAGCAATAGATCTACGACCTTATCGTTCAACTGCCCCACTAACCCATGCTCCCTGGCTATACCCAGCATCCTGCTCTTGAGGTTATCGTTATCGGGAAGCTCGTACCGCTCTGTGGAAAGCAGAGTCTGAAACCCATGTATAACGTCCTGCGCCCACTGGATGGTGTTACCAGACATTCCTTCTTTATTAACTATTGGTGCTTTGGGAAGCATTGCCTGTCTTGTTAGAGTCACCGAGGAAGACACCATTCCACGCTTACCCGCCTCCTTTGTGATGGCCTTAATACGACGGCGCTCTCGTATTGGCAACCCCATAATATCCTTCTTAATCCTCTCGTATTGTGTTGAGTTCTTACGTCCATCCTTACGCTTCTTGTTGACAGCCACATTGCCTCCACCACCAAATCCACCGTACGCCAACCCGTCAATAGGGCCATCCCTCAGCGAATTGGCAAGGTTGGCCAATAACAGCTGGTTGTGCATTCTGATGGTGCTCTTGTCCAAAACAGCATCTAAAACATCTGTAAGCTCTCGTCTCGAAAGCCTGCCCACCAAGAAAAGACTCACGGCTATTTGGTATTTGTCCCAGTTTTTCCCCAGTCTCTTCTGGAATTCTCCAACAAGACGCTCAATTTCTATTCGCCTTGTTGATCCATTTTTTGCAGGCACTCGCTGTGCAAGCGAAGTGTTGGCGGCTATTCCATTCGGCCGTGGTGTCGACGCTGATGATGCCGGAGTCCCTGAGGCTGTAGGTGCCATAGTGTGGGGTAAAGAGTAGGGTTGGGAAAACTTTACCGAGGATACAAATCCAAATAAAAATATGCACAAAATAATGAGATCCAGATAACTAATATATAAGAATATCGTTCTCCATCCAGTTACCGTTCCCAATATTAACTGTGTTCTGTGTGTGGAGAACTAACTATATGAAGCGTTAACTATGTGAAGCGTTAACTATGTGAAGCGTTAACTATGTGGGTGCGTTACTATGTGAGTGCTTTACTATGTGAGCGCCTTATGTATGATCGCAGTGTCCCTGGGTATAGTGGTAACCATCTAAAGGGTCAGCCACCCTAAACACGGTATAAAAACTGCTGAAATATACGTAATTCTCACCCACAAATACGATCCGCGTATTATTTTCGATGGATTGATTATTTTTCACCCACTTTTGACTACACCGTTTCCCCAGTCTTTTGTAAGCGTGCAGAAAGTGGAGGGTTATTTGGTTATGTGGGATGGATAATGTATGGTAGTGTGTGGGAGAAGAAGAGTAGGAAATTAACTATGCAGAGTTAACTATGGAGTTAACTATGGAGAAATCAACTATGGAGAATTAACTATGGAGAGTTAACTAGCATGGCCAATTATAAACCATTAAAGATAGAGCGTTAACTGTTGACGGCCATGGTAGCCAAGGGCTTTGAGCTATGATTAATAAGCATGGCTGTTAAACATCGGTAGTCAGATATTACAGACAACACCATACCATTAAACTAATTATGCTTCCTCGGACTGGCCAACAAATCCCCCTCAATCAAATTCCAGCCTGAGTTGTAACCTAGTTAACTGTCATTATTGATCATAAATTCATAATAATATAAAATACACTACACACTCATCATATGATCATCAATCTACAAGCTCTCCGCTAATGTCAATCTTTGGCGTCGAAACCCATTGTCTCGGCTCATGGTATGAAGCAGGACGACGAACCCTCGTACTACCTACATTATTGCTGCTGCTCAGTACCTTATCGGGAAATCTTTTCCTCAATTGCTCAATAGTGTCATCGTCGATCTCCAAATCAGAATACCGACTCCTTGGTCTGGAAATTGTGGAGTCTTTACGGGAGTACAAAGTGCTTTGGACAACGGGGCCCTCGAGTCCTCTGCCACTTTCTCCAATAACTCTCTCAAGTTCTTGGATCTTTTCTCTTTGTGCTGATATCTCATTCATATGAAGCCTTTCTCTCTTCTCTGCATCAACTTGATTGTTGAAGAGACGCTCCTTGAGCCTTTGTGTATCCTCCTTAAAAGTGCTGTTGGCCTGCGTTATTTGGTTCTGCAACAGCTGTATCTTACCGTTAAGTGACTCTTCTAAGGCTCCATCACTTTTACTTTTAATAAGATCGTTGTATCGTTGCTGCAAATCCAAATATTGTGACTGCAACACTTGCAATTTCGCCTCGACGCTAGCATTCTTTCTGGATAAGGTCGAATGTTCTCGCTTTAATTTGTCATTCTTCTCCCTGTAATCCTTCACGCTCTCCTGCAGAGTGTCTCGCTGGGCAGTGAGCTTCGTGAGGGCAATCCTGTACTCTTCGATGCTTTTGGCATTGGCCAGCATAGAATCTTTAAGCATTTGCTTAGTCCTAGATGCTCCCTCGTCAGATCCGCCGTCGGAGGCAGGCTCTGGAGATGAAACTGTAGCCTTGAGACTTCTATATTTCACCACCAAAGAATAATACGCATCGTAGAATCTACGGCAGTCGTTCAATTCTTCTATATACTCCTTACGCAATTGCATATACTTCGAATGCCAATCAGGTGATTCCGAATCACTGTTCACCATGCCGTTTTCATCAATTTTTAAATCCTGTATCTCTGTGAGCAAACTCTCTAGCAGATCATTATTTCCATCAACCTGTCGTATCAAATCGTCGAGCCGATGCTCTGATATCGGTGTTGTTTTCCGCTCATTAGACTCTCCCTGAACCCCATTGCTATATTTGTTATATTCAGCATTGAACCTGGCAGCTCTCAAAGACTCGTCCTCTTTATTGTAAATATTCTTGAAATGGTGTTTCGTTAACAACAATGGGTTGTCGACTATGCCAGTTTGATGTGAATGCTCAATGGGAAACTTGCCCGGAAATGAAGAAGGCAATGTTTCCTCAGTGGTCTCAGTTGTCTTTGAGGTGTGATTGGCGTTTCTATCGGCCAAAAACGATGTTGCTCTCTGTTGGCGGTCAATGAGATCAGTCAATGTGGTGTTTATCACATGATCAGAGTCTATCGATGTGGTGGTGTCTTCATCTCCTTTGTTGGATTTCGAACCGAGGAGTCCAAACAAGTTGAACGCGCTGCGTTTGTTGCTATCCTTACTTGCTCCCTTTAAAAATGGGTCAATCTGGGTGGATGAATACATCACACGTGATTCTTCATCCAGAGTGTCGCTATCATCCAAATCCAAGCCCGTTCCCGAAGCGTCGAGCTCTTTGTTGATCCCCTCTGGTGTTGGTTTCTTTAGTGGACTCGGTGATGGGCCAAACACAGATGAGTAGGCACGGGCAAAAAGACTTCCATTTGTGGCTTGTGGCGCCTCAAGCTCAGAGGCTGCGTACAGATTTATGGTGTTCATTGGCGTCTCAGGAGAACCTTCTGAAACATTTGATCGTGTTCTCCAGAGCATTTCGTTTTCACGATCCTCTTATGTTCATTAACTGTGTGTGTGTATGTTATAGCTTTACACAGCATATGCGATGTATACTATTGTTTCTGTGTATGTACAATTACTGTACGACAATATCTAATGTACGACAATATCTAATGTAAGATATGATCTATGATCCTCTCAGCCCACGCATGCAAAACCACCAGCAAGTATCAAGCTATCCATACCGTTCGGGGAAATATACATACAGAGAGTGGTAGTCTTATATATTAATATCAAGTATGCGAGTTTGCACAAATATATAATAACCTTTCATAAGAGTAGATCAAACATATGCAGATAGATATATAATGATAACATATATAATGTTAGCAATAATCATATAATTGGATAGTCAAGCAAATCAGCCCTCCACTATATTTCTACGTTTACATCATCTAATCGGACTGCTGCATATTACGTGCGGTTGTTTTCTAACAGCTATCGCCGACGCGTGGTGCTCTACAGCCTGCGAGGTGTTCTACAGCCTACAAGCTGTCTCTAAGTGGTGTTGTGTGGTGCCTACGAAGTTGGTGCTCACTGATTTAGTGCCTACGAATTTGATTCTCTCCTCTTACTCTCTTGTAACTACTTGTTCACACTGACAGTTCTCATTTCGATTGTGTTCGCGGCGAGTAAAGGTATGACAGTTTTTGTGAGAGTTCCTGCAGGTATTTTGTGAGAGTTTAGCCCGTGCTTGTGGGGGAGAACATAGGGAGGAGATGTTTCAAGATAGTTTGAAGATTGTCGTTGTGATTACGTTGAAGTAAGGATTTAGATGGAAATATGTTCATAGACGTCGATTTTTTTATAGGATCATTACGCAACTCTTTGTTTGCGAGTGTATATTTGAAACGTTGCAGCATCCTAGGTGTAGCTCTGTCGCTTTGTGGATTTGTGGAACAGTTCTGTTACAGTTGCTTTGTGTAAGCTGAGGTATAATTACGTTGAAAGACAGAAGAGAGACAGTTGCCTCTCTGCTATACAAGTTATCTTGTGGGATCGGATAACTTTTGAAAAATAGTCTTGCTTTGCTTATTGGAATGAGGGCAAAAGGTTTTGTAAACACAGCAGAGTATACTCATGTTGTGTATAGGCCGGGGGACTGCAGTGAAAACAAGCTATTATTTTGATCCCCAAGGGCGCGAAGCGTTATCTAATAGGCTCTATCAGTCAAGGCTTTCACTTGAATTTCACAAATTGAGTTGTGTCTACCGCATATGTTCCGTTCATTCCGGCAGTTTCCTTCTCGAATGTTACATACCCCACTCTACGCAAAAGTTGAGTATGCTGTGTTTACGGTACAAACTTTCATATTCCAAGTTGGTTTGTGTGGGTCCGCACAGACCATCTTCTTTGCAAGCGGATAATATGTGTATAACATCCTTTGCGGGATAAGCGGGATGAGCGGGACCATAATAAAGGCCTGGTTCCCTGTGCTTGTCCTTGCGCCACCATCAAGGCTTATCCTCCAAAATAAAAATAGATTCACCACCTCCACCTTCTATTGATTTAACATATATAGAAAATTAGAGACATGTAATCTACATAGCAACCAACTGGTAGCCATTACCCTATTGCTCCTCCTACCTCCGCCGGCCTACTCTGTCCTGTTTAATCTCTCTGTCTATCTGCTCAGCTTGCCTTGGCTTTATTTACTTTTTAACATTTACTTTGCAACACAGGATATGCACTATGCACATCGCAACGTTTTCTCACTCCTTCCTGGCGCGCGCTCCTGCAGAATGTGAGCTAAATACTTGACGTGGCGCGTCAAATCGGTGCTAGACGATCGCCTTGCATCTGCCTCTACCCTCTCTCTCCCCACATTGCCCGGTGTGTACGCGCCGTCACCGCCAGTCCAAAGGAGCCTGGTGACGCACCACTCTCCCTGGTGACCGGTAACCTGGGATCTACTGGAAGGGTTAGAAACCACACTGGTAGTATGTGCGCCCGCCTTGCTTGCCTAAATCAAGAAAGAGGTACTTTAGTGCCCTCAACTATGCCCTTTGCAGGGGCTACATCGCTGCTCAGCTCTCAGCCCCTGCCCACCTTCCAACCTTCATACCCCTTTCCTCCCTTGATCTGCCACGAGTGATTTTCTCCGAGAATTAACACGGCAACTGCTGAAATGTTACTCTTGCTCTAGTGGAATCATTCAGTGAGTTGCTGACTCAATTGAACCTCGTAAATCTCTTGCTTACCCAAAAATTGTTCTCAGTAAGGATGTCACACAGGTGCTTTGCAGAGCCAGACCACGCTAGAGTGTGGGACATCTCAAAAAATCATGCAGGTGTCAGACACTGCATGCGTCGTGTTTATGGAAGGTGCATAACAAGCAACCTAGTTCACACACAATCCCGCCCAATTCGTGCCTTTGTTTTGATTTAGATCGATATCCTTTCCCCGTTAGGCGAGAATCCGATGCTTCTTGCATACTCCGCGTCTTCTGTTATACAAATAGTTGTGTATACCCTGCCGAATACGCGACAACCGAGGCCTTCGGGAATGCATCCCTACCATCGCGTTCAGGGGCTGAAATTTTTGTTGTCGTTCTGATCTCCACACTTTGCAAAGGGTCCATCTAAGTCTTGAAGTGATAAAAGCATCAATTCCCCTATTATTCATCCGATCAGTTTCAAGCGTCATATATCATGGCGACCTTTTCAAAGATATCGTTTTTTCCTTCGCTTTGCTTCTCATTCACTCACTCATTCTGATACTGTATAATGCATGCATTTCTGTAACAAGCTACTTTTTTTTCTCGCTTCATTATATCGGACAGATTTCTGGGGTCCTCTTGTCTATTGCTATACATTTTTCAAAATTAATTCTTAAAACAAGACCACATTCATTCCGAGATGTCAAGACGTGGCCAGGATTCCAACTCATTCAAGTACGAGCATAACCCACAAATATATCCAAACGCATTACTTTCCAAAGAACTTTTCATCCATGAGACGAATATCAAGGAATATCAAAAAGAAATATCTCTCTGCGCATTTGAGGAGGCTGATAGGAGAAAGCCTGACATTAATCTCATACTTCAACAGCCACAGGTGACCTTTGATCTGAGGGCTCCTCTCTTAGATTTTCTGTTCAAGGTTGCAAGAAAGTCAAAGGTATGTCCCGGTGTGTTCAGCAAGAGCATAACTCTCTTGGATAGATACTGTTCGCGAAGAATAGTTTTGCTTGATCAGGCGCAGCTGGTTGCAACTACATGTCTATGGCTTGCGGCAAAGTCGGAAGGTGGTTGTAACCACTGTGTTTCGTCGAGTAGTTGTCCTATTGGAGGAAGGTTCGTAGGCCCTACTATGAGGGCAAGAATCCCACGTCTTTCTGAGCTGTGTCAGCTGTGTGGGCCCTCGTGTGCTTATGATGAAGGAATGTTTGTTCAAATGGAAAGGCATATCTTGGAGACCCTTGACTGGGATGTTACAGAGCCATGTATTTTTGATTGGGTTATGGATGTGCATGAGAACGCAACACTTACATCCTATATTAGCATGCCCGAACAGGAAGCTGTCCATACCAAAAGGTTTGTCATAGATTGTTCGCATTTCAGCCCAGACCTTGTGGCCGTTCACCCTGCAGAGCTATCATCCTCTATCAGGGAGGTGTTCAAAAAGTTGGCTGTGCCAACTACCCCTACTTACTCGGAAAACACTAGGAAGCAGGGCACTCAAGACAATACCCACAAAAAGTCATCGATGCTTATTCTCCCCTCTGTCAATCCAACAGTGACTTTGAAACTGTTGCAAGCCATTTGTTCTGCCTCAGCAACCCTGTTGGCCCATTACGAGAACGACAGGCTCAGTGAGTTTATCCGTAACTGCCAATGGCACCTCATGGCACTCCAGAAGAGGAAATCATCAGGATTGTCAGATGTTACTGCCTCTACCGATGAGTTTGTTGATGAGGATACCAGTGACAGTGGAGACTCTCTCTTTGAACATAATGAAGGCTCTATGAGTTCTGTGAGTGTTTCGCCTCTGGCTCCAACAACCAAGCCAACCGATACATGGATGACACCCAGGACAGAGGCTTCATAATAGAGTGGTGGCCAAGTTATGGCCGGTTCCATTTATATCTTTATATTATAGCATTGAGCGATGTTGCAAGCATTATTCAAAACAACTAATTGGGCTCGAGCGTCTACTGAAGCCTAATCAGTCAAATAGGTATTAGCATTAAAAGGGTTTTTTTATATAATATGAGTTATATACATCAGGGACAGTACGAAGTTAGAATAGCCACTGCTAACTGGTGTATTTTATACCAACTGCATTTCAATACAACATTTACGATAGGAGCTATTGCATAGACACACAAGACGTAGAAGACGAATGATTCAGATTGAAAGGAGTATAGTGTGTAGCTGATTCACTTCCTCCAAGGGCAGTATCCAAGGCTGGTGTGTATTCACGCCTGTATACTCCACGCCCCAACTATAGCCCGTATTAGGTCAATTGCTCCTCTACTTTATACGCCACAGCCACCAGACACTACATTAGTAGTTGCCTCGGTATATGCCTTATAAATAGATGCACATGCCTTTCAAGTCGTCTCTTGCCGTGCCGTGCCTTCTATGCCTGTATCATTAGCGTTATATATCTCTCCACGCGTTGGAAGAACAACGCTAAAGCGTCTTAGTATGCATGAGATGCATACGAGATGCAGCAAAACATAAACAGACCTAAAGGTGTCATGGAGACAAATCTTCCAAGTCGGCCACCGTAACTGTTGAGTATCACAGCATACCAGACTTTGTATTCTGCGCATAATCTGAACCACCTCCTTGCTGCTGCCAACTTCCCCTGCCAGCTGCGCCTACCCATCGTGCTTACAGTGCATTCCTCCTCAAAGCATCTTGTGTTACCCGGTGCCAATCGCTTCCATCACGCTTGCCCGTGCCGTGCCTGTGCTCACTGTAAGCTGCCTGCCTCTACTAACTGTAAACTGCCTGCCTCTACTAACTGTAAACTGCCTGCCTCTATTCGGTCTCTCAGCCTCTCTCTGCCTTTGCATCTCTGCCTTAGCTTCTCTGCCTTCGTGTCTCTACGACTCTATGCCGGGTGCTAAAAAACCTTAGTGCTGCATTCCGACTATTAATGGCTTTTTTGGCTTCTGCAAGGCGTGTGTCCCCCAAAGGAAAGTGCACAAAAACGCAGAAAGAGAGAGTGTGTGTGGAATGGGAAGGAGCCTCTGCACAAGAAACGATTGACGTACACCAAATTATTACCTCGTGTTGGATGGCTGGTAGCTCGAGTTTATTCTGTCAAGTCTTTCCGCAAAAGGATTCGTCTCCAGTTGTTTTCGGGCAAAATATTGCAAATATTACAAAGTGTTGCCAAAGGTAACAGGAAACACAGCATATCATCATTCGCTACAGAAGCCGTTTTGTGTCTGCAATACATTCTATACTTGTCTTGTTGCGCTGCTTTCATAGTCGTCAGTATAGGGAAGGAGGGAATACCATACATACCCTTTCGGAATTCATTCACCAGTAGGACTTTTTGATTGATTGCGGGTTACGTACACGGCGAGTGGTTTTACTCTTTTCCATCATCTGAAACGATACACACACGATATACACACCTCGTGCACACTTGTCTCATACCTATGCGCATCGCCCAAATAGAACGTGCCGAGAACCGTTAACAGAATATAATTATCGACACGGCTCTATTTGCATATATATATTCCATATATCAAGCGACGCACAGATATACAAAGAAAAGAGCCAATCTTTATATATCTTCACCACATTTCATAGGCTTACCGTTCCATACTACCTCCCATCACATATATAAAGATGTTTGCTTCATCAGTAATAACGGCCATTGTGTTGTTGTTGATTTCCCCTGCTTGGGGTACGATATCCTTAGAAGGTACATGGTCTTCAAAGTCTAATGCTGTCTTTACAGGGCCCGGTTTCTATGACCCAGTGGATGAGCTTCTCATCGAGCCTCCTCTTACCGGTATCAGCTACTCCTTCACTAGTGATGGTTTTTACGAGGAGGCTATCTACCAGGTGACTTCTAACCCACAAAACCATTCATGTCCTGTTGCTGCTATGATCTTCCAACATGGTACTTACGAGGCACTTTCCAACGGCAGTCTTGTGTTGGAACCGTTTGAAGTGGATGGCAGGCAGTTGCTTTCCCAGCCATGTGATGACAACGGGGTTTCTGAATACACACGTTACTCTCAAGTGGAGTTATTCAACTCTTATGACCTTTCTTTGGATGCTTATCATGGTCAATACAAACTAGTGCTGTATGGTAGCAACGGTGCTCCATTGCAACCTCTCTACCTCGTGTACCAGCCTCCAATGATGCTGCCAACCATCACATTGAACCCAACTGCAGCCGGTGATGCCAAACCCACTGGCGTGTCTCGTAAGGTGAAGCGCTCTCTTGAGAATCGTTATAAGACGAACGCCGTCAAGAGTCAGTCTTTTGATTACAACTTTTGGTGGTGGAGTAGTGTCGGAATGATTGGTGTTGGTAGTGTGCTTTTTGTGATGTGTTAGATTTACAGTCTTCATCGGCATGGGAGGGTTCATAGGAGGGTTTTTTTTTTGTTTTGCTGATGGTGTGTAAAACTTTATATGTATTTTTTTGCTTTTGTTTTGTGTTCACACCATAGCCTTTTAAATATCTTAAAGAGTCTGTGCATTGACTTGTGTGGTTTCAGCAGTAGATATTGGTTACATAGATTTTTTACGGTGAATATTGTAGTTGTCGTTTCTGGGGTCGCTTTAAGGTTGTACAGTTAAAACTTGAGGTTTACATCTTTGAAAAGTATTCTACTAAAGGGGCTTTTGATGTGTGAAAAGCAGGTTTAAACAATAACTGACTAAAATTGACTGCCGAGATGGTTGAGCTAGAATTGTGAGCTAAATTTGAAAAAGTTGAATTTTAAAATTTTAACATTGTAAACTAAAATTGCAAATGTACAAGCATAAAAAATTTGATGTTACAGATATATATTTTTTATGATACCAAATAAGAACACCATTTTCTCCTTCCCTCCTCCTCACGCAATGTGTACAGTTTTCTACACTTCTGACGTCTCACGTCTCTTCTCGCGTCTAGTCTCACGTCCCGCATCTCGTCTCACGTCCCGCATCTCACCTCTCGCGCATCCCTCCCTCTCCCTCCATCTTTGGTTCCCTACTTAACGATCAATGCCCCTGCCAACCTTGACTGCTCCGCTGGGTACTGCTCCGCTGGATACTACTCCCTTGGCTTATATTAGATGGGGAGGTAGGACAGGGATTGTGGAGCAGTCTGCGTGGTGCTCCAGGAAAACAACACAGTTGAGCTGACCAAAATAGAAACTGAATTGAGCTGAGCCGTGCATCAACGGCTGGCTGACTGGCTGATCTTGTGCTATTCAGCTTCTCTCCGCTTCCCTTGGCCTTCTCGTCACTTATCTGTCTCTTTCTACGCCTCTTACGCCTCTACCTACGCCCCTTAAAAGCCTCTCCTCAAGCCTCCCCTTGTGCATCTCCTTACCTCTCAACTCTTCTTACACCTGTACCGTTGCCTCTCCCTACCTCTTCTTGCCTCTTCTTACCTCTTACACCTCCACCATTGCCCCTCCCTACCATTACGCCTTTACCTTGCCTCCTGCAACCCTTCCTCTTCGCCTTCCTGTCTTGCTGTGCACTCCTATTACTAACTACGATAAGCGGCCCCTCATCGTACGGATAATCACAAGGGAATAAATACTGTAAGGGGAGAGGCGAGGAGATTTCAATAAATCGATGAGAATCAATCAATACAAGGTTATCTATCTCTGCATGGGATTGTAGTTATTAGCATCTAATAACAGATGAGAAATATACAAATAGATATATCCTTATTTGTATAGATGAATACAGGGGTGCACATGGAAACTCAGTTCAAATCTGTATAGTTGTGTAAAGCTCCACATACGCAGTATATCTTTGTATATATTGATAGGGTATATATAGTGTCAGGAGGCGTTATCTATTCACATACTGTATACATCAATATATCTATACATCTGAATTGGTTCAAATTGAATTGGACTGAATCGAGTCAGATAATATCACATAACATCAAATCATATCACACACAAATACCACATACACAAATATCACATACACAAATATCATACACAGATATATAAACTGCAACATCCAAAATGGCGTGGTTCGGTGGCTCATCAACAGTGGATATTGACGAGGATATAGCTAAGGCAACCTCCGAGTTGATCCCCTTTGGGGAGATCGACCTGGCAGTGGCCCTGGAGATCAGCGACTATATACGCAGCAAAGCTATACCTCCAAAGGACGCGATGAGAGCGTTGAAGAAACGGTTCATGAACACGCACAACCCCAACACGCAAAAGTCAGCCCTCCACTTGATTGATTTCTGTATTAAAAATGGAGGTGAGCACTTTGTCGTTGAGATCTCCTCGAAGGAGTTCTTGGACCCCCTGTCTGTTACGCTGCACAACAAGAACCTCAACAAGGAGGTGAGCCATGAGCTTTTGAGCCTTATACAGTCATGGTCCATCATGTTTTCTACAAATCCAAAGCTGTCCTATGTGACAACCATATATAACAACCTCCAGAAGGAGAAATTCGAGTTCCCCACAATAAGCACAGAGATCGACACATCCCTCATCGAGAGCAAAGTTGCCCCAGAGTGGATGGATTCAGATGCTTGTATGCTGTGTTCCACGGTATTCACCATGCTGAATAGAAAACACCACTGTCGTTCTTGTGGTGGAGTGTTTTGTGGCGAACACTCGTCAAAATCGTGTCCGTCGCCTGAGCTTGGCATAACCATCCCTGTTCGTGTATGCGATACCTGCTATGAGCAACACAAACAAAAGCATGGAAAGCACCACCATAAGAGCAAGTCAAAGGATAAGTCATCACACAAAGCAACGGGTTCATTTCACGCTATTGACGATGAAGATGAGGATTTGAAGAAAGCTATTGAATTATCGCTTAGAGAGAGTGGGGTTAGCCTTGACGGGCCGGCCCCCCCAGCGGCTCCTCCTGTGGCTCCTCCTGTGGCTCCTCCAAGACCAACAAACACTGCAGAACAGAGCAATAATGGTGACGAGGACGATGAGGATATGAGGGCGGCGATCGAGGCAAGTTTAAGAGATATGCAGCAGAGTAGTTCGCACGACACAACTGCACCACAAGCGCCTTCACAACTAGCACCTTCAGAGTCCTCTGCTCCAGGGTTTTACGATCACCTGATGCCGTCAACTGGCACTGGCACTGCATCGTCTGAAGCTCCTGGATACATTTTTAATGGCGCACCCTCCGGTGTTACTGCTGTCGTTGCCGGCTCTGATGAGCTAAGCTCAACAGAACAGGAGAATATCTACTTGTTCTCGAATCTCGTTGAAAAGATGAAGGAGTCTCCGGAAGGTGTGGCGGGTGATAGAGAACTGGCCAACTTATATGGAAGCGTTACCTCGTTAAAGCCAAAGATCAACAAAGACCTTGTTGAGGCTAGTGGCAAGTACGATGGCCTACTGGATATGTACTCTAAGATCGATACTATAAGCCGGATGTATGACCATTTGTTGGAGCTGAGACTCGCCAGTGTGTATAGGAAAAACTCATTTACCGGTTCATATGGAGGTGCATACAATGGTGGTGCCGTAGTTAGCCAGGAAACTGGTACGTCCAGTGTTTCATACGGCCAGTATAGCCAAGCCTCACAAAACTCGGCTACACCGCAGGGCTCCGTTCCACTGTACCAGACACCCCCAGAGAGCCAATCACAGGACTATCACCAAAACCCTCCACCGACTAGTGGTGTGCCCCTTACAGCTGCCACCTCCCCTCAAGCATATCCTCCTCCAACATACCCTCCTCAAGCATACCCTCCTCAAGCATATGCTCCACAGTATGGACAACAGCTGCCATACCCTACGGGTAGTGCGGTTTCATCACCCCATCATGTGGCTGTTCATCCATCGCAACACCATGACCCCCATGGCTCTGTTTCCAGCGTTAGCTACCCTCCACCACCTGTTGAGGCAGCACCTCCTGTTGCTTCTGAGGGTGGCAGTTACCCACCAGTAGAGGGTAACCCACCGGGATATACCGCTCCGCCTCCATCGTCTGAATACGCTGCAGCACCATATGTAGAGCAGAAGCAGCAGCCATCATATCCACCATATGGGCAGCCTCAATCTCCTCAACAGGGCTACCAACAGCAGGCGTACCAACAGGAATCACCCCAACATGGTGGTGATGACTATCCACAGCCCCCACAGTATATGGAGGCACAACCGGTGGTGAAGGAGGAAGAGCCATTAATTGATTTGTGAAGAAAAGGTTTTGTGGTTATAGCGTAAGGAGTGAGCACTGTGACGGATTGAGGAGTGAAGCACTGTGTGACGGATTGAGGAGTGAAGCACTGTGTGACGGATTGAGGAGTGAAGCACTGTGTGACGGATTGAGGAGTGAAGCACTGTGTGACGGATTGCTTTACTTTGTGCCTGCGTAGGGCATTTGTATATGTGAGTGTGTATAATAAGATAGTGCATAGCAGTGCATAATAGTGCATTAGTTTATTAGTGCATTAGTGCATAATTCAACTAATCATACACTTTCATCTATTTATTATACACAAGATTACATCTCAGATGAATGTATACACATAAAATAATAAACATACGGTCTATAAATGTCTCCAATCAAAGCTCTGAAATCACTGAGTAGCCGCGGAAATACTTGGCGACAAAAGGTTATGTTCAACCGCGTTATGCGGGGCGTTCTCAGTGATCGCATCCTGGATGGACTGCGTGATAATAGCATTCCAATCAGAAGTGAGCACAAAGTAGGACTGAAGCGTACTCACAAAGAAGAGTCCTACAACCATTCCGATCCACAGCCCAAACAGCTCCATCTTGAATACGAAGGCACACAAGAATGCGGTGGGCAGAGCTAAGCAGTAGTATGAAAAGAGGTTCAAGTATCCACCAATCCTCTGCCTTCCTTGTCCACGCAAGACACCGCCACTCATGCAACTGAGGAAATCATTCACCTGGTAGACTGAACCGATTATCAACACTCTGGCTGCCAGCTCTTGCACCTCTTTGTCAGATGTGAAGAGGAGGGTGATTTTGTGTCTAAACACAGCCAGGAAGAGGGCGTTGAACATCCCCAGAGTGATGCCGAGCGTCATTGCACACTTTGTAGCCGACATGGCTGCTGATTTACTAGCACTTCCAATGAACCAAGCGATTCTGGTGGAGGCTGCAATGCTGATAGCAAATGGGATCTGGTACACTAGAACACAGGTGGTGGAAACCACGCTCTGCGCAGCCAGTGCAACTGTGCCGAAACGAGAGGCAAACAGTGTGATCACCTCAAATGCCAACCACTCGGCCTCAACCATGAGCACACCAGGTCCCGCAAGGTCAAGCATTCTCTGCCAGTTCTTGAAGGCATCTGCGGTGAAACCACACCAGCACTCGTGTCCCTGCACCCGCCAGGTGTAGAGGAAAAGCAACAATGCCATGAGCCAGTTTGTGATGACGACTGCGATTGGAGCTCCTGAGAACCCAATGCCAAAGGAGGGATTCCACACGAGTTGGTAGTTGAGAAATATATTCAAGGGTGCACACACCATCAAGACGTATGTGGAAGCGTGGAAAATGCCTTGGGCTTGCAGGTAATGCTTACCATTTTCAAAGAGGATATACCCAGGCACACCATAAACGAGAATCTTGAGGTAGCGGGAGGCCAACTTACATAATTCAGGCTCGGGAATTACCGCTAGCAGTATTGATTCTGACAGGAAGTACCATACGATGAACACTGGGATATAGAACAACATGAGGAGTGCGGTACATCTAAGGAAGTACACTCCAACCATACGGAAATCGTTCCTACCATATGCTTGTGGGCAAAGCGTATCGAGACATGTGCTTACACCTTGGATTATACCGTATGCAGATATATTGGCAGTCATGCTGGCCAGAGAAACAGCAGCCAACTCTGATTTGCCCAGCTGTCCCACGGAAAATACACTGGCCACCGTCAAGGAGTACTGTAGGAGGAAAGTGATGATCAGGGGCAACGAGTATTGACCCAGCATCTTGAGCTCTGTTTTCATATCTGTTTCCGCCTCGGCAAAAGTACCATCCTCATATCCCACTGGGATTGGTTGCATATCCTTTCTGCTGGCCAATGAAGAACGCCTAGTCTGTACGTAGGCCTCTGCCAAGGCCCCATAGTTGGGAGGTGCATCATCTGGGATCAACCAGTGAGTGTCATCCTCCGAAGCATATGAGCCAAACGAACCATGTGAGGTTGATCTAATCATTGATTGGATTCCACTCGGAGTATTCAGGAGCAATGAGCCTCTTCTCGGTGAGGTACTGTTCGACATTGCCGCGGCCTCAGAGTCGAGGATCACAGGGTGATTATATATAGTTTGCACTATGTCTGGCGTATCTTGTGATGGCGACATTTTCGACCCGCTGTGTTTGTATAAACCGTGGTGAAATGTGTCACTGAAACTTGCCAGTGAAAGGACTTGGATATTGAGGCTGATGAATTGGTTATGCAGTATGTGTTGATGTATCTGCAGAACACGTGTTCGACGGTAGGTGTTTTTGTTTAAATGGACCGAATCTTTGGATGACAACTGAAAAAAACTCTAACGATGTAATGAAAGCGAAACAGCGCGTATCGTCAATAGGTAAAGCAACACCCCACAAGACGAAAAGTAGAGTTTTTTGAAAAGAGTCTCAATCTCCACTCCACGCTATACACCGCCAGACAACTGATATGCAAGTGCGATATGCACGCGAGATATGCGAGGCGCCCACTACTCAGAGACTCTTTACGGCAACCAAACAACCTGATGATGGAATAAATCTACCTTGCAAAGGCCCCAACTTGTATATCTATGTATACACAAATATATATGTATATGTCAGACCATGTATACCACCCAAGTATCCCACTTTGAATATATCTACATACAAACCTATATATCTATCTTCACACCTACCTTCATAGATATCATATGTATATACATCTCTACCTATTGGCAGTGAGTCGATGATATCAGTCTGTCGAGGGCCTTCCTACACACCGACGCAATCGTCAATATTGGCTGCCGTTCCTCTCGTATCTATCTATCGTATCTCAGGCTCCGTCCCCACCAATCTCTCTTGATGATATCACCTATCAAGGGAGGCATTGCAGTCCATGTAGGGCTCTCAAGCACCACTGACCAAACTTTCTTTGGATAAGCTCACTTGGGAATGTGGTCCCGAGGTGGAACCAACATATAGAGGTGGGCCGCGTTCCCTATGCGTGATAACTGCGCATAGTGTGCTTATCGCTTCCACAGTGCGTCTTATCGGCTTCCGGCGGAGACTTTGGTCAAATCCGTGCAATGAGATAGCCAGCAGGGCAGATGGCAGGCAGAAGGAGGATGGCAGGCAGGCAGATGGCAGGCAGGCAGATGGCAGGCAGGGCAGATGGCAGGCAGGGCATATGGGAGGCAGGGCAGATGGGAGGCAGGAGGAAGATGGCAGGCAGGCAGATGGCAGGCAGGCAGATGGCAGGCAGGCAGATGGCAGGCAGGCATGATGGGAGGCAGGCATGATGATGGTACAGTCAGAAGCAGAGAAAGGGTTATGTTGGCATCATATATTGATTGTTACAAGTGCAGTGTAGAAACTAATTTGTCATGCCCCTGCTCATTCGTGCAACCTCTCCCGTTGTAGGTTGTCAAATCTGAGATCCTCGAAATCAACACGTGTTGTTTGGTGCCATCTCATCCTTGTTAACCATGATCTCCTCAGCGATGGAACATTGGAATCATGACAACGAGACGAATATGTATCTCGTTGACTATCTTTTTGAATGGGGTCATCTCCCACGTCTCGCCTGAAGAATCCTAGCCATCCACGAATTGACCTCGTCTCGGGCCTTGCTTCGCTTAGCGTAGTCACTGACCATGCTTTCCTGTTGTTCACCTTGAGTATTTCTTCGAGTTGCTCATTGGCAAGTTGACTGACTGATACCATACAAGCGGCTCTCGTAGTGTCTAAACTCATCGTTTCCTCTTTCTCTTCGTCCTTATTATCCTCTGATCTAGGCACAGCCGATGTGCTTTTGGCTGATCCAACCAAATACGCACAATCAAGACATGTTTCTGCCGAATGTGCTTCTTCACTCCTATAGCCTTTCTCCTCCACGCCGAGATTTCTGCGTGTTTCATCTCCCTGCGATATTGACATCTCTTCAAATGTTGCCACCTCGAGAGATATATCCTCTGTATCAAGACTCTCCTCTTCTTGTGTTCGAGGATTAGTTACGATACTCTCCTTCCCTTCCCTAGGGATCCAGGGAGAGAGCACTGCTCTCCTGTTGTGATTACGAATCGGACGTGAAATATCCGAACCTCCCAGGCTTTCGGCACTCAACGCTTTTGAGGATGATCTTTCTCCCCCATTGCCTTTCGCAAAGTGATGCTTCCCACTTGGGGTGTCCCTCTCCTCGTCTAAATCCTTTATAAGTACGCTTTGATCAATCAGTGAATGTGTTTCTGTGAGTGCTAACAACAAACTCTCGCCTGATTTTGTCTCATCCCTTGGCTCAAAAATCTCATATTCCCATTGCTCTATAGATGTGTTAGTTCTAGCCCGGAATCTCAAGAAGGCTACCATGATATTTCTTACTGTTCTGTTCTTCTATCACATGATATGGAAATAGACTGTGATCATATTTCAATGTCAGCTGTCCATCGTCTTTGTTAATTCCAGAATATCTTCTAGAATTAATCGACTGAGGCCTCGGCGAACCTTTTGGGGATTGTGTTTCTGCCTTGAGGTCATGGGATGAAATGGAGGAGGTGAAGTCTTCCGACTCGAACCTCACTATTTCCAATTGCCGTGAAAACTCCACAGTTTTGTCGCGTGATCCATTTGGTCTTGACTGTATACTATTAGGCTTCATAATCCCCTTCAGCTGTTCTTCTTCTGACTTTGAAGATGATCCGCTCAACTGTCTAACCGAGTTGCTGATCCTTGAGCGAAGGGAGCCAGACGATCTGACCCTATGCGCTGACGCTGAGGCTACAGTAGCAGCAGGAAGCTGAGATTTGTCCAAGTTTAAATTACTGTTCAGATATTCTTCCGGGGTAGAAATTCCACCATCAAGGGTGGAGTCGGGCTTTCCGATTAGAGGAGGAGGTCCGTCCCTAGATAGGGTATTTCTACGGAGCATGAGGCTTCCAGTTCTTCTCCTCTTTTTCTTGATCCCATTCTGATTACTTCCTAAATTATACTGTCTGTATTCTCCTTTGGTAGATGTTTCTACGATAGAGGGCCAGGCTTCTGGAAAATACGACCCGTCATGTTGCTGCTGCAGCGAAGTTTTGGAACCGGTTTGGCGACAAGTTCTGGCATCTCCCCAGTGATCGTGATAGACAGAGAATAGCTGTTCTTTGCTATCTACATGTCCTAGACCCATGAAAGAAGATTTGATTCGCCGCTCCGGAACCATTACGAATACATCACCCATCAGAACTGAAAGTTGGTTGAAACGGGTATTGAGCGGCACTTCCAGTCAAAGAATATGTGCAAGTTACACTACAAGTTTACCAATGCTTCAATGAGATTCCACAACTTGTCCAGTGACCCATTACAACAAACATAACCAAGGTTTAACGAGTGTAGACACCCAGAGCACTTATGTTCTCTACATAGGTTTTGTGGTACAGAGATCAATCAATGGGTTTGATATTGATCACAAACGAAGGGGATCTCAATCTCCCCGATTTGGACGCTTGCATGCAGATGCATAACCAGCGAAGGTTTCTTTTTAATCGTGCAGTATAATCATACTAGCATGTAGTTTGGTGGCCAAGTGGGAAACAACTGTCCTGCCCGCCGGCGGGTGCAGCGATATCTTAGATATATGGCAAGAAATATGGCAAAATACATTTGCAGACACATTCTCACAAGTGTCAAAAACCCCTCTTCATTGAGGTTGTACACCAACCACACCGCATCATGCCGTGTCATACCGACCATACAACTCCAAGTTGTTTACAGTTGGTTTAACAGCTACTCCGTAGATTTCATGCGTACACCGGCAGGTTAACCAACTGGTGGGCATCTGCTGCAAGAATTTCATCTGGTCATTTGGCCGGCGCAAAAGAAATGATGATATTATTTACAAGTGGTTAAAAAAAAGTTGATCTCAATTCTATGTACTCCATTTCTACCCTGGTAACCATAACCAATTTGTGGCTCTGGATCCAACTCAACCTCAATGAAGAGGGGTTTTTGACACTTGTGAGAATGTGTCTGCAAATGTATTTTGCCATATTTCTTGCCATATATCACAATATTAAAAAGTTTCACTGCCTACTCGTCACCTTCCTCTATGATGGCAGTGGCACCGGCTAACCTCATCGCAAGCGTAGAAAATAATATTTCCTGTGCCATTCCATCGTCTCTCATCCCACATTTAACCTGCATGTCCTTCGCTTCTCCTGTCTCCAGATCCCCTCCTCTCCAAGTGCAACGCGCATTGCATTCTCAACCTGCTACCAACTGTGAGTGCGGTGTGTTCCATTGCTATGGTTATCAGTCGCCACCCTCTCGGTGGGCTTGCGCTCTTTGGTGGTGGCAACAACTGCCATCTACAAGGTGTCGTGCCTGTGTTGCCTTCCCCGTTTTCTCCTCCAATCTACGTGTTTCCTGCTGCCTTTTTGTCTCCTTCCAACTCTGATTTTGCAGCTTATCCAGCGTACAGGTGCCTAAAGACAACACGCCGCACGATACTTTTTTTCTATGCTTAAGTCTGTGCCAGCCTAAGGTGCAGGCGTCTGGGTCGGGTAATTCGAGAGCTACGGGATATGATTGGCCACCCTCATGCACGTCCTGAGCAGTATATGACCTCCCGTGCGAACATTGTGGCATGAAAATTTTTTTCTATGCCAAGGGCATCCCATGGTATGCACAGCGTATTGTATAAAAGAACCTCCCTGCCACTAAAGGCAAATTGCTTGCCTTTGCTTTACAAGATTTGTTTCCTTGTCCTCACACCGAGAAATCAAAGCATTTCCATCTGAGAATTTATAGTAAAACAAAGCCAAAATGGGAAAGGAAAAGACTCACGTTAACGTCGTCGTCATCGGTCACGTCGACTCCGGTAAGTCCACCACTACCGGTCACTTGATCTACAAGTGTGGTGGTATTGAC
>PPKV03000047.1:0-22106 GCA_003706285.3 Kuraishia ogatae
CCCCCGATGATATTCCTATTGCTCCCCCCCTCCCATTGCACGAGCAACCCTTGCAACTTGTAGAACCCACACCATCCATCCCCGCCTCCATCGCCTCTCTTCCTAAACCCCGCCAAAAGCTAAAACAAATCCACTGGGATAAACTGGACACTGTAGACAACACCTTTTGGAACAGGCTCGCAGATGAAGATGCCACAGCCAACCAGTTGATGCAACTAGGCATTCTAAACGACGTAGAGACCCATTTTGCAGCACGCGAAACCCTTGCGGTGAAAACCAAATCTGGGAAACGAGTTGCCAGTGGATTTTCTGATCAACCAGTAGAGGCAAAGATATCCTTCCTTTCAAGGGACATTGCACAGCAGTTCGGCATCAACCTTCATCAGTTCAATAGTATGTCACCCACGCAGTTTGTAGAGAAGGTTTTGTCGTGTGATAAAGAGATCATAGAGAACGTCAACCTCCTTGAGTTCTTCAACAAAGAGGAGCTGGTTGAGATCTCCTCCTCGCTGAGAAAGAGCTTTGCGCCGTATATGACGGAGTTTGTCAGGGGGGAGATTTCCAAGGCACCCGTTAAAGATGTTTTGGAACTTGAACGGAGCGATAGGATCTTTTTGGAGTTGTGTATAAACCTCAACTGGTATTGGAAATCGAGATCACGTGTTTTGCTGGTGATGTCCACGTTTGAAAGAGACTACCTTGATCTGGTTGGCAAGCTGAGCCAGCTCCAGGAGTGTATAGATGGGGTAAGAGGATGCAGCAACTTGTATAGTGTATTGAATATAATTAAAAACCTGGGTAATTTCATGAACGACGAGAGCAAACAGGCAGTTGGGTTTAAGCTCTCGACACTCCAGAGACTCAAGTTCATGAAGGATACCACCAATTCCACCACTCTGCTCCAGTATATAGAAAAGATGATCCGTAACCACTTTCCTCAGCTGTCGATGTTTGTCGATGAGTTGAAGGACATCGGGAGGGTGTCGTCGTTATCCATAGAGCAACTGGTTGGCGAGTGCAGCGAGTTTGACCGCAGTATTCGCAACTGTGTTGATTCCATAGAGAGGGGTAACCTTAGTGATCGTAGCAGGTTTCATCCAAACGATAAGGTGGTGAGCGTCGTTGAGCAGAAGCTGAGCAGAGCCAGCGAGAGGAGTTCCCTCCTGATGAAAAAGGTGAGGAATACCCTAGTTTCTCTCGATTCGCTTATGGTTTTCTTCGGCGAGAGCAAAGAGGACCAGGGTAACAAGGATATCCTGCGGAATGCGTTTTTTGCAAAGTTTTCTAACTTCATCGAAGAGTACAAGCGGGCTCATGTGGAGAATGTCCAACGAGAAGAGGAAGAGAGGGCGTACCAGGTGAGAAGGAAGATGTTGGAAGGGATGAAGAATCGTAAAGCGGTGCATCCTCAAACGGCACGTATCGGGCCGGGTGGTGAGACGTTGATTGGAATAGAGAGGTTGGAGAGTGTCGAGGGGTCTAATGCAATTGGAGTGTCTGACGATGAGTTTGTTTTAGAGGGAAACCAAATGATTGATCATCTTTTGGATAGGTTGAGAGGGCAGTCGGTGGCTAAGGTTGGTCGGGGGAAAAAGAGGGAGAAAAGTGGCAGGAGAGGGCCTGTTGTATATGGAGATAACAGTAGTGTTAAAAGTGATAATAGTGTAAAGACAGATAGTATTGGCGAGAGGGCGAGGAAGATGTTGAGCGATTTGAGGGATGAGGGGTTGGGTGAGGATGGTGAGATTGAGGGTGGTGAGGATGGTGAGATTGAGGGTGGTGAGGATGGTGAGATTGAGGGTGGTGAGGATGTTGAGTTTGACGAGAGTGTAGAGATGATCCAATCGCGTGATACAACCTCTCATGATAACGCGATCCAGAGTAGTAACGGGAATATTCTTGATTCTATGGACATCAACTCGGTTGAAGGGATAATGAGAGTAGCAACACCTTCAACGAAGAGTGTGGCCAGTGAGAGTGGGAATTTAGATAGAGCAGAGTTAAATAGAGCAGAGTCGCCTTTGAATGTGGGGAGAGTGGAGGAGAGCAATGGAGATAAAGAGACTGGAGATGGTGAGGCAGAAAGGATGGGGGTGAGCGAGTTTACTGGGGAACTGACTGAACAGTGTAATGAGTCTCCACATGCAGGGCCTTTAGAACAGCTTATTGAGGCAACAGATACATTAGGTGTACAAGTTGATAAACAACAGACCGGCGAAATTTATAATGAATTGCACGTACAGGTCAGTGAAGGATCTGATGAGCAAAAAGTTGAGTCAACTAAAGAGTCAACTGAAAAATCCGCCGTTGAGTCAAATGAATAATCCACTGTTGAGTCAATTGAACCAAAAACACTACAAAGATTTAGCTAAAGAGCTCTCCTTCAGATACCACATCCGAACCATCTCTGAAATTCTAAAGGCTCCACAGAGGCTCTCGATGTATATTAAGTAATGAGTGCATGAAGTAAACACATTATTCAAGGTTATATTATCAAGGTTACATTATCAAGGTTGCATTATACAAGGCTATATTTTCAAGGTTATATTATCAAGGTTATATTATCAAGGTTATATTATCAAGGTTATATTATCAAGGTTATATTATCAAGGTTACATTATCAAGGTTACATTATACAAGGCTATGTTTTAGGCTTATAGAACCCGGCAAAGATCATAAGGCAAACCTCTCGGTGTTAATGGAAGGGAAGGGCGCTCTCGCACCATTGATGGTCCGAGATAATACCGATGAGATACTCATCGTTGGACAGTGATTGTTCAAGGTTATCTTCCGCGCGGCCAGTTATCAATAGTCCGAGATCACTAAACAGTTTGCCCGTATCTACAATAATCGTCACTACACCTCTCCCGGGGTATTGGCGTATGCGATAGTGGTATCACATTACATTCCTCCCCCTGCCCCTCCCCCCTTTATCAAACCCTTTCATTATCTTTACTGATCCGAAACCTTCCGATATCAGCTGTTATCTATCAAATTATACAACCATACATTCCAGTAGCTGGATATGGTGTAGATGTGGCAGTTGGGCCTTGGGTCCCGGCTTCTTCCGGGTGCTCATCGGCACCTTCCCCGGTCCCTCATGTGCCCCGCATCCACCTTTGTAGGGCCCCACCGGCTCTTGATGAGGTCCCGCCGAATGTACCCATGAGGAGTCTTAAATGGAACAGGGCGTTTTGGTTATATTCCTCACCTGTCTCCGGGCATGACTTGACATAATATTTAGATAATAGGTGCTCAGGCGTTGTTGGATTCTTAGCTTTACGGGTGATTATGAGTGATTTATTCCATTACTGTAGTCTGATTCACGATTTCACGCAATTTACATCCAGGATAGTTAGGAGAGCAAGGTGCAAAATGGATAGCCTGAGAGGGAAAGTGCAAAATGGATAGCCTGAGAGGGAAAGTGCAAAATGGATAGCCTAAGAGGGAAAGTGCAAAATGGATAGCCTAAGAGGGAAAGTTGAAAATGGATAGCCCAAGCGGGCAAAGAATGAAACAGATAGTCTTTGAAGAGTGCTCACAGTAAGAAGGGAGTCTAAGAGAAGACCCACCCCAAAGACCACAGGACGCGGTGTATACAACGATCGTAGAGCCTGCCAGTCCGCCATAATGTGAGAATCTTAGAGTCCCAACTATACCTATAGCATTCCAGTTATTCAACCACATGAAATCTGCATAAGAAATGTGCATGTGAAATACGGCAACTAGCAATCCAGCCTTCAGGCAAGACACCCATTTTCTGTTCCACCCATCCTTATCTACTCCGATACTCGGCTTATCCGATTGCACTTACACGCAGTGTTTCCATCTATACACACGCTCAGTGGTTCCATACATACCCACACACAGACTGTTGCTACAGAGATCCGCTCCGATTGTTTCCATCGCCCAAACGCCTATTTGCACCGTGTTTCCATTCCAATCTTTCCATTCCAATCTTTCCATTCCCACCTCTCGGCCACCTCTCTCGGCCACCTCTGGGTGGTGCGTCAGAAATACTATGTCTGCGATGCGCCATATTCCATTTACACCTCATGGCTTCCATAGTGAAAATGTCCTGCATCAGGCCACATATGCAAGTGCTCCCATTATTATGAGGCCCATCTCTGCTTGGACCATCTCTGCTTGGACCCCCTGCTTGGCCCTCCTGCTTGGCTCATCCCTGCTTGGAAGGTGCCTTTCCTCCACAGAGCCTGGTGGCTGCAGCCCTTTACGGCACCTATTAAACCCGGAAGACCGGAGCAGCGGCAACACCATACGATAAACTGCTTGCACCCAGCTATATGGATTGCTCATGTATACTATTAATATGTACATAGTTTTGTGTGTCCCACACAATAGTGTGACCTACGGCCAATAATATATTATCATGCCTCATGTCTCCATTTCTCCACACTCATACATAGTGCCATTGCATTCTGTTCTCGTGCCTTCCCGCCTCTTGAGCGTCTTTCCTCCTGTCATCTAATCATTCCACTCTCCTGTCCTTCAACCATTCTAATCTGCTCCTATCCCCATGCCCTTCCATATCTTATCCCAGAACAATCACACTTCGGTTACACCACAACCATAAACGCCTCACAAGTATATGACAATCCGTAACGAAAGTCCACCCTCCCGACAACCCGGTTTACTCCTTACCCCACAACTTTGAGCTGCTGCATGCTGCAAGTACCCCAGTCGTGTGACGTCTAATCCCGGCGTGTTAATATGCATGCCAACCGATAAGCACCGGGTTGTCCGATTCCCCCAACCACGCAATACGGCGGGATTTTGTTTTCACCATACTGTGAAGAATCACCTCTCCGAGACCGTTTTAGTGTGTCATTCTGGCCGGGTTTTGCCATGGCTTGGAATATAAAAGCCTCAAGGTCCCCTGGTGGACGAAAAAGTATCCCAGAGTTGATTCTGCAGCATCCATTCAAGGTATTTCAGCCAACAACACTGTATTCCAAACCATATTCCAAGGCATATTCCAAAGTATATCTGCAGCGATATCACTGTGATTCTCAACGTATAAATAACTACAACAAAATGGCTCCAACCGCTATTGATCACCCACATTTCGGTAACATGAGGAAAGGCTCTGTGAGTAACTACTCCTCAGCAGTTGCAGACTCCACACCTGCGCTTGCCTCCATCAACCCAGATGCCATCATTCACCACAACGCCAGTATCCCTGTGTTGTACGAAGAGGCTCTCAAGGAGAAGGGCACCACCATCTCTTCGACAGGTGCCATTATTGCCTACTCTGGTAAGAAGACTGGCCGTTCCCCCAAGGATAAGAGAATTGTCGATGAGCCATCGAGTTCAGGCGATGTCTGGTGGGGACCAGTCAACAGAAAGGTTGACGAGCAGACTTGGAAGATCAGCAAGGAGCGTGCAATTGACTATTTGCGCACCAGAGAGAAGCTCTTTGTGGTTGATGCGTACGCCGGATGGGACCCAAAGTACCGTCTTAAAGTACGTGTTGTGTGTGCTCGTGCCTACCATGCGCTCTTCATGAGAAATATGCTCATCAGGCCCACAGAGGAGGAACTTGCCGATTTCGGTGAGCCAGACTTCACCATCTGGAATGCCGGTCAGTTCCCCGCCAATGTTTACACCAAGGGTATGACGTCATCCACCTCTGTGGAGATCAACTTCAAAGAGATGGAGATGGTTATCCTTGGAACGGAGTATGCCGGAGAGATGAAGAAGGGTATTTTCACCGTTATGTTCTACTTAATGCCAATCCGTCACAATGTCCTCACCCTCCATTCGAGTGCCAACATTGGCTCTCAGTCTGGCGATGTCACCCTCTTTTTCGGCCTCTCCGGAACCGGTAAGACCACACTATCTGCCGACCCCAACCGTGAACTTATTGGTGATGACGAGCACTGCTGGTCTGAGAATGGTGTTTTCAACATCGAAGGAGGATGTTATGCCAAGTGCCTTGACCTCAGTGCTGAGAAGGAGCCTGAAATCTTTAACGCCATCAAGTTTGGCTCTGTGCTCGAGAATGTCGTATGTGACGACACCACCAAGATTGTGGACTATGCCAACTCGTCAATCACCGAAAACACCAGATGTGCCTACCCCATTGAGTACATTCCATCTGCAAGGTTGCCATGTTTGGCACCAACGCACCCAAAGAACTTGATTCTTTTGACATGTGATGCCCGTGGTGTTCTTCCACCGGTTTCTCAGCTCTCCAACGAGCAGGTAATGTATCACTTTATCAGTGGCTACACCTCCAAGATGGCTGGTACCGAGGATGGTGTCACCAAACCAGAGGCCACCTTCTCTGCATGTTTCGGCCAGCCTTTCTTGGTTCTGCACCCAATGAGATACGCTGCACAGCTTGCTGATATGATGTCCAAGCATGGATCCCGTGCATGGCTGATCAACACCGGTTGGACCGGTAACTCCGCTGAGAACGGTGGAAAGAGATGTCCTCTTAAGTACACCCGTGCTATTGTGGATGCTATCCATGATGGATCTCTTCAGCCGGACTCTCCAGGCAGTGCGTTGTATGAGACTTATCCTACGTTTGGCCTTAGGATCCCAACTGCCGTGCCAGGTGTTCCAGCTGAGATTCTCAACCCATCAAAGCACTGGGCCGAGGGTCCAATTGCCTTCCAGAATGAGGTTAAGGATTTGGCTTCGCTGTTTGTTGAAAACTTTACAAAGTATGAGAGTGAGGCAACTCCAGAAGTTAAGGCCGCTGGACCAAGAGTTTAGGAGGTTATTGATTATTGCATGTATACATTATAATAAAGGGATCATATATTTGGATAGTTTCTTTATGTATCTTTACCTGAATGTTGTATATAAGTATTTATACATACATCTACGAGTTATCGTTCTCGACGTTCCCATGTCACTGCACCCACACAAGCGCATAGATAATTATCACCAGGAAAGAATATCCACCATCAATTCATATAATACATAAATACACACCATAAACAATTAACGATGAATGCTATAAACAATTAATCATACGTATCATAGCTATTACTCCTATGTAACAGTTAACCATACATCATATAACAAAATATACACACTATTCCAAAATGGAAAACCTCAAATCCCGTCAAACTTGGTGTTAAACCGGCATACCTGATGACATGCATAGCAGCCGTTGAGGTGCGCATCACCAAATGCGTCTCGGCAAAGCCTTCCTCAGCTGAAACGCGCTAGTCGGAGATAACAGGTGATAAGTTTTGTGTGGCATACGTTGTGGCGTACGTTGCGGTGGGCATTTTGACATTAGTGAGAGGGCCCCACATCAGCTATCAGTTGCTTCTAAGGCTTGTTATTTTCCGTTTAATCGATTTGTCATAGCTCATAAATTAACTCTCACCAATTTCACAAAGCTTACCAGCCCCCCAAGATGCAAGCAATCAAAGACACGATAGATGTATTATGGCCCCCCAAGCCCACGTTCCTCCCGGAGGATTACCCCGATTTGAGTGGCAAGAAGGTGATTGTCACTGGAGCCAACTCTGGAATTGGATATGAGGTTACAAAGCTGCTGTTTGAAAAGAATGCCGGGGTGTACATGTTCTGCAGGAGTCTATCCAAGGCAGAGGAAGCCATCAAGTCTATCAAGGATTGCGTTCCTACCACCGATAACTCCGGCAAGGGTGAACTTGTTCCGATCATTGTGGATTTGACCGATCTCACAACCATCAAGGACAGCGTTGCGGAATATTCCAAGCACGAGACTTATGTTGACTACATCATCCATAATGCCGGTGTGATGTTCCCACCAGACCAGTCCACCACCAAGCAGGGCTATGAGTTGCAATTGGGAGTCAACGCAGTGGCACCCCATCTTTTGCAAAAGTTGTTGGATCCCTTTATCCTGCAAGGTGCCTCCACCAGCCGTAGCCGCAGAATCGTATGGGTTTCTTCCAATGCTCTGCAATGGTCCCCCCCTGGAGGCATCAACTGGGAGAACATCAACTTTAAGGGTAAACCCACCGCTAACATGACGGTTTATGCGCAATCCAAGGCCATGAACGTGTACGACTGCTACTCTTGGACCCGCGCCCATTCCGATAGTGGAGTCTTGGCCTTCAGCGTCCACCCTGGTCTTCTGTGGTCCAACCTCGCAAGGGATACCTCATTTATCTTCAGAGCAGTTGGCCGTTTGATAGCCTACCCTCCAGTGTATGGTGCCTACACTGTTCTGTTTGCTGCTCTCTCTGATTCTATCGGAGAATCTGACAATGGAGCATATGTTACTTCTTTTGGAAGATTGGGCAAACTGAGAAAGGATATTGAGGAGGGCGAGACCAATGGAGAAGCTGAAAAGTTGCAGAAATGGCTCGATGACGAGGTTGCTCCTTATTTGGGGTAACAAGTTGGCGCTTGATTTTGATGTGCTTTTCGTATTATTTTTAACAGTGGAAATCTTTTAACAATGAGCTGACAAATAGTCTTTTTCAATAATATGTTTTACAATGTAGGACATATACAATGTAGGACATATTACAATGTAGGACTATTTCTTAGCGGCAGCAACTGAGTACCTGCAAATAGTCTGATAAGAGTGTATAGTTAATAAGAGTGTATAGTGTAATAAGAGTATAGTTAATAAGAGTATATTGTAATAAGAGTGTAGTTAGTAAGAAGGTAGTTAATAAGAGTATCATATGTATCGATTGGTTTGTAGAAAGGCCTCTTTTATATCACCGACTAAACCTTCACCCACATCTTCGTTCCAACCATTACATATCTCGCAGCAAAGAAGAAGAAATCGCCAGCAACACCAACCAGGCCAGTGTATATGATAAAATTGTTATACTCTTCAATAGTCTCGCCTCCGATGATCACACCAGCGATAAAGACACCCAGCAAGCTGATACATCCCGTCACCAAGTACATTGTGGCATACCTCTTTCCAAAGTCTCTAGTGGGAGAGATCATACCACAGCAGACTGGTGACAGACTCAGAACGGCACTGGAAAACAAACCATAGAGAGCAGCATAGAGAAAGAGGGCAACTCTACTGTGCCCCAAAGCCAACCAAAGAATAAAGTCCGTTAGGGAAACACCCATAATGACTAGTGACGCCACATTGAACGCGCCAAACCTATCGGCCAACACCCCAGTGATCCACCTACCGCCAATACCAACCCCGTTCATCACACCAATCATCGTAAGGGCAACCGACTGAGAAGCACCTCTCTTGATAGCATACGATGAGAAGTAGATCAAGGTACAAACCAGCGAAAGCTCGCTGAAAGAGGCTGCAAGAACGGTGAAAAGAAACTTGAGGTCTTTCAATGCTTTGAACTCTACAGTGCTTCTCAGGTAGTTGGCAGTGTGTCTGGCGTAATAGATGGGGATCGCCGTTTTACCCACAAACCCACCACTTTCAGCACCTGCAAGAGAAAACGCACGGTTTCTCGACCGGCTGCTTCTAAGACGGCTTCTCGTTGATCCCTTCAGCCTTTCCCTTACCAGGAAATAAGCAACTGCAAGGCAAACCAGACACAGAGCGGCCAAGACCCGAATAGCCCACGGAAAACCAACTTTACGATACAATGCAGAGAGCAGCAGTGGGAATACAATACCCCCTATTGAGCCGCCCAGAGTGGCCAGGCCCGTTGCCTGTGCTCTGTTTTTATAGAACCAATGCGATATGACACCCATGAGAGGGTTCATACATAGGGCACATCCGAGGCCTACGCAAAAACCAAATGCAAATAAGAACTCTATGAAGGTCTCACAGTTTGCGGTGAGGAACAGTCCCCCTGCAAGCAGGGTTGACCCTGTAATCAATGGTATTTTCACCCCAAACTCATCAAATAGAACACCCGAAAATATACCTCCCATATACGAAACACCGGTGAACACCGAGAAAATCCAAGCTGAAGTCGAACTGCTCACGTTACTCAGTTGGTTTTGGCCGATATATGCTTGAATGGCACCCATAGAGTTGATGAGCCCGAAATCAGCAAAAAACCCAAAGAATGATCCCACAACAATGAGCCATGCTTCGATACCGCCATCCGGATACTCAATCTCCTCTTCTGTATCTTCATCTCCTTCGTCAATTGTATCATTTAGCAATTCCATCCCAGTAGCACTTGCACCGCCACTGCTTTCATTGACTACCACGCCAGGTGTAAGCTGTCTCAGCATATACACCTCCTTCCCCGACTGGTGTTGATTGTTTAGGCTTACTATATCGAATGAATTTGAACATGACAGAGAGGAAGGGGCTTCATATGTAGAAATTTCCCGGTCCATGGAATCCCCAAAGGGTGGCCCACTGACATCCACCGATACCCTTCCAGAGACAGAGTGATTTCTCAGGGATCCCCGAGATGCCACTTTAACGACACCTGATGAGCCCTCCACCTGTATGGTGTCTTGTGTGAAACCATCGTCTTTTTTGGTCTTTGCAGCTATTGATATTCTTGACGTCATTCTGTTTCCACGGGATTATTCAAGTAGTGGTTGGCTATTCTATATGGGGAACGCGCACGGATACTTTAGGGGATGTTCTCCTCCGTAAAACAGACGGCAGTCTCTGCTCAACCGCTGCTCAACTTTGCAAATAATTTGAGGTGCAACTGCTAGATCACCGATAACAAGTTATTCGGAAAACTTACAATCAGTGATAAACACAGAAATGATATCGTCAGATATTCAGAAGACGGGGAGCTTAGCGTTGATTGATGAATAATTTCACCGGGGTCCATGCATGCGTGCTGTGACTCATGCGTCAAATATGCAGACGGAGGAGTCTAGCTAGAAAAAGGAGTTAACGTTGAGAGAGCATTGAGAGAGCACCAAGAGAGCACCAAGAGAGCATTTGTGTTAATACAGGAGAAGATATTAGAAAGCTACGTTCCAGGTACCATCCATTTTGGTTGGCTTTTGCGTTAATTCTATGAGAATGTAACAGTTGGATGAGAATTAGTTACTATGGTATGGATAGCTCAATGTGGTCAATGTGGTAGTCTCCATTTGGCAGACCCACTCTCTGTTATATAGGCGCACACATCTACAACCCCAGAGCCTCTTCAGGGTGTGTCCATGCTACGTTGAATAGCCCCTACATTGTGCCGCCCCTTTGTACCGCCCCTACTTGTACCGCCCCTAATTGTACCGCCCCACTTCATCCTCATTCTCCCCATTTTCATCATCCCTTTTGAACAATTGCTCTTCCATAAGCACCACTCCTTCCCACCACACTGACGCGCACACTATGTGCTGTTCACAGTATGAGCACTTCACACTGAGTGGTTGAGCGTATGAGCAATTTACAGCATGAGCAATTAACCCAACACCAACTACGCGAACACCTAAATATGTGGCGCAAATTTCACCACCATTTTTTCATCGTGTGATAATCCGCCATTTCAATTTCTCTCACCTATTCTCTTGTCTCTTATTATTAACCCCTTATCCCACTTTATTATCTACGTCACTGTATATATGATCCGACTATCGATTTCCTATTTACGCATACAGCGAGGGCTGCTGCTGCTGCCTTCACTGCAAATAGATAAGACGAGTGAATCTCAAGCAGGCAAAAAAAAACACTTATCAGCTAATCGGCAGATCCACAAGGATCGCGGTGGCGCCATAGAGATAAGAGTGGTGTGTCATTACCAACAAACCTTCAAAGATACAAGTATGACAAAACCAAAAATACTCGAAGTTGTTGGTTTGGTAGAATGAACTGATGAAATAATATAAGCTCATATTTAATATCCTCAACTTTCAAGGTGATATTGTGTTGATCCTGCCCTTGTTCTTCCTGCTCTCTCTACCCCTGCTCTCCCTGCCTCTGCTCTCTCTGCCTCTGCTCTCTCTAACCCTGCTCTTCTTTACCCCCCTACCCCTCCCTACACTGTATACGCCGCCCTTCTTGCGTATCTGCTCTTACTGCACTTCCCCGCTGTTTGCTCATCCTCTCCCCTCTTATCTACACTCTTTGGGCTAGTTGGGTCATACAATTTTGGTTTGGGAACAAGCAATCGCGTTTGCAACGCCTATTAAATTTAATTGGGAGCCCATTCGGAGCGATTGATTTTTCTGGGCTTTATCCTTTGGTACTGTTGTGGTATTGGTTTATAGCCATATTGCACAGCATTCCCTGTCATTGATCCGTCGCTTTTTATTGTGACGCATCCCAGCTCATATTCCCATTCCCCAACCTCTATATTCTTTCGTCTTCACTTGAATATACCACTATAAGAGTGTCCAAACGTGTTCAGACGTGTCCAAGCGTTCCCAGACGTGGTTCAAGTGTGTCCAAACGTGCTCGATTTTGATCATACTGCTCATATATTAACCGCTATCAGCCGATATTGATATATATATATATATATTCACTACGTTGATACATCACTGACATCGATATTGATATCCCTTCATTCCCATATATATTCCCTTTACCCCCACCTACATTTCCCTTTTCTATGACCGTTCATTATGTCTTCATCAAACCCCCTTTTGTCACCTCACCAGTCGGTATTCCAGGCACTACAGAACCCCGAGCTCGAACTGAAACGGGACCCCACCTCCGTGAGAGAATCCCTCACCAACAAGAAAAGTACAGCTTCAGCCTCAAAGACGAACCATAGCATGCCAAATTTGGATCCCAATCCAACTATTGCCAACGCAGGAATAGATTCCCCGCCGACGTTTAACGTTAATTGGAATAGAAATGCACGTGTTTCCACGGCCGAACTAGACAATCACATGCACGATGCACAAAACAAACAAGACAAACAAGACAAACAAGGCAAACAAGGCAGACAAGACAGGCAAATGATTTACGGCTCAGAGCCTGGGGGTTCTGCCGTCCCCCCACAGTGTTCGGTGAATTCTTCTCTTTTTGATGGGAATCCCATGGTATTAAGTTCTAATGTTAACGGCAGAGAGTATTGTCTATATTCGCCAAATCTTGGTTGTACTAATCCCACTGGTGGCACTGTCTTTAGAAACCACACAGATACACCGCCACTGCCATTTTCTATACCTCAAGCCTCATTAATGGGTAACCCCTACGACCATTTGACTAATGCAGACTTCTCAATCACCTCATGGCAGAGCGTCACTCTCCCCAAGGAATACTCAAAGCCCAACTCTGTGTTGTCGTCCTCTGATAACGAAGACAATGCTGAGCAACCTTGCAATTCGGGAAATGTTGCCTTGTCAAATGACGCAAATGAAGACACCCAGTGCTTAAGTGGGGATGCTGATTCTGGTAGTAAGGCCTCCTCCTCAGTGAGAGAGTCTGTACCATCGTTTATTATGCCTCGGATGTCCATTTCGGAAGGTGGCGAACGACAATCTAGTTTGCCTATGGATGAGAGCTCACGAGGTTCCAAGTCAAGTATTTCATTCTCTGGCGACTCGCCAATGAGAGTTCATATCGTTGGCCCTGGAGCTGCCCAATTGAGGCAACGCCTCCAGTCGTTTTCAAAGACATTGAGAGGGATGACTTTCACCGATAACTCCATTATAGGTGAGGCTATTGCTGGCAATGAGGATGATGATGAAAACGACTACATTTATAGTAGTAGACATCCGAACTATGAGCTCATAATCTTAATCGTGGACTCCCACAACTATGTGCTGCCCAACCTGTTGAACAAACCGTTTATTCCTGTTTTTGTCGGGAGCCCAGGTGGTAATACCAACAGTATGATTGAATCCAACTTGGAAGAGTGTAACGAGTCGCAATATGATGTTTCAACTCGTTTGCTATTCAAATCATTAATGATTTGTGAACCTGTTAGATTGGCATCACTAAAAGATGACTTGTTCCCATTGATCAACTTTCTCGTTGGAGTGATGCCACTGCAGTCGTCCAGTGTGTCCACACACCGCAAATCGTTGCCTGTTACATTCTCCCCAAGTTCGCCTAACGATTCCTCTCGTCGAATGGAGAGAAGACGTTCATCAACGCATAAACGTAGGGGGAGCCGTAAAGAGGACAAAGAGGCCAAGCGGCTGCATGCGAAACAGTCTCTACCGTCTTCCTCACCAACAAGACAAATCCGTAACAAGCTGTTTGTCGGTGTTACATGTGGGCTTATTGGATTAACTTGTATTTGGGCATGGCATGAATATTCCACATTCCCTGATAACGTTGCATCTTCACCTTCGGCACCTTCAACAGCGTCGTCTTTGGCAAAGGCACTTTCTCCAAGCCGTGTAGTTGACAGCTTCTGGGTTCCTCCGTTGGAGTCAGATATGAGTATTTCAATAGCCGATGTTGTTACATCTCCCTCTGAGGTTATTCACCCTTCCAACGGCTCTGGATCACTGGATATTGACGATATGAAGAAGTATATTGTCACATCGTCATTGGCTGTAGTTGAAAGGACGAAGAGTGCCCTTTTCCACCTTGTGGGGGTGGTTGAAGGCGTTTGTTCAGCAATTACAGAGTGTAAGATTTAGAGTTTGTGGGATTGAGCGTTATTTGGATTGGAGATTATTATTATATAGGTTCTGTATGGATTTTTCGGTTATTGGTTATTGGTTATTGGTGTTTTATATATACTCAATGAATTGTTTATTATCATAGAAAGGAATATGGATATTCACCGTATACTACAACTCTGCTATGATATGGTTTCACTCTATTGGCTGCACAGTCAATGGCACGAGGGTGGTTGTAATACCCCTGCCGAATTTCTCACGTTACTGTATGAAGAGTGGGAATTATTATCTTACTTGACTCAATTGTCAAGTAGGTATTACGGTTACGCGTATACAACAAACAATATCCTACATACTTCTAGAAATGAATCCCCTCTCCTTCCTACTAAATGTAGTTCTATGACAGTCGCCTATCGAATGTCACTGTGTTATGGGTGGCAAATACAAAAATAACACTATAAACATATGTGGCTTTAAAATCAAACTATACATGGAGGGTTAGAGAGTAGTGATCATAGAGATAGAGTTATGGTTGTATGAGTGGGAGGTGTCACAAAGCACATGCTGCACTAGCCGCACAAACCGCACTAGCCACACAGACTGCACTAGCCGCATAGACCGCACTAGCCGCATAGACTGCACTGCACCCACATACAGCATCGCACGTACTTGGACATAGGGCCAAACCACAGGGGCCAAACCACAAAACGCGCACACACCCAAATCCGTCGTATGTGAAGAATCAATACATCAGTACATACTCGCTGGCCTGCGTTTTCCAGTGGTGATAACTACGATGATCACAGTGTGACCAGTATAATTGTATAATGAGATAGCCATAACCACACCCTAAAATTGCATGGTGGGTGTTGGTGTCCAATTGTGTAGTCAAATGTAATGTAATGATCAATGAAGCATCGGCCTGCCATTTAACGCGTCCTATATGCGCTTATGCGTTTATGCTTATTTTCGTAGGTGTCAGTATGCCTAATATATGAATAAGCCCATATACGAATAAGTCTACACGTGAACAAGCCCATATACGAATAAGCCTACACGTGAACAAGCCTATATGCGCAACAGAACCTCTCTGAAGAGGATCACGCAGCCGCTAATTGAGAGTAGCAGAATAGAGCAGAGCGACCGACAGCGGAGTTTGCGCCTCGTATATATAAGCGAGATGCATAGAGCACATAGCAGCGCGCCCTACGAAGACTCTACAAAGGCCCTACAAAATATCTCATATACTGAAATTAATATACACCACCTGCCTTATATTTACAAAATCTTCTATATATATTAAAATACCTATTTAGATCAAAACCTATACAGTTAAAGCCAGCCAACTGTATTAATTTTTTTTGTAGCAGTAGAATCTTTGGATTTATTATCACAATGGTGACCTATTTATAACTCTGATTATCTAAACATGACATCATAGATAAAAAAGCCACAGGATGTTCATAGTGGTGGTTACCGCACCATACCCAGAAAAGCCCCCGCGCTCAGATTGGACTAGCCACTACCACGATGGTTCCCTAATAAACAAAGTTTGCTGTACACTAAAGGTGCGAACAAGCCAAGAACGAACAAGCCCAAAACGAATAGGCCAAGAAAGACAAGCCAAAAGACGTCAAGGAAAAGGCGAGACGCAAACACACACAGGCGCCTAGAACAAGGGAGAACAACAAGGCCCCAAATAAGCGCGAAGAAAAAAGGGATACCCCACGATCCCCCACGATCATTCGAAGCTCAAACAAAGCCACACAACACGTCAGGCACAACGAGGGGTATAAGGAGAGACACAAGGAAAGTGTGATAACCCACAGTCCTAAATCCACACAAGCTCAAAGAGCTTATAAATATCTCTATCCACAAATATCACCTAGTGTCAGACGGTTGGATAATCAGACAGTTTTACACATCTCACAGACTCACAAAAATACAGCGACACAAGAAATCTTTATAGAAGGTGAAAACAACATCACCTTGTGGAAGCTTTTTATCTCCAACCTTTCAAAGCTGACAAACGGTGGCATTTACTCGCTTCACCACTTGATCAGCTGCTGCTAGATTTACATATTTTTGATATAAAGTTCGTAGAGAAACACGACAGATAAACCATTGTCAGAGAATTGACGATAACCTATTATCTAGTAATTCACCGTAAACAACATCTAATAATTTATGATAGATGCTGTTTTGTCGTATGAATATTTATTTAGTATCGATAAAGCGTAGTTACATATAGATGAATTAAAAAAAATGAATCTCACCAGCTTTTATCAGAAACGACACATTCGAATATCCATTCGAACACAGTTGATCGGGCTGGTGTGTATAGTTGCGCTTGTATCGCTGGTGGTGTTGGCAATAGTGGCGATTATATACTGCACGAAAAACTTCACAGAGATACGATCTGAGAGGCTACAGGTGATTGCGGAGTTGAAGGCTTCGCAACTCGTGCAGTCGTTCAGCTTCCTCTACTACCAGGTGTATTGGGTATCTACTCGTGATACGATTCAGGAGGCGTTGGCGAACTACCGTGCGGGAAACACATCGAGCGGAGTTGCCTCGAGTGCGATGACAACCATCCAACAGTTTTTGGAAAGCAGTGAGATCTTCAGCAATGCACAGCTGTTTGACGTGTCGCTGAATAGTATCGGCAACGCCTCCAACAACGAGCTTGGTCAAACTAACGAGTGGGTGTTGAACTCACTGATGCCGTTCCAGAACGGGTCTAAGTCAACGATCCCCATGGAGTTGGAACAGGAGGGTGGGTTGATGCTGGGGCCGTTGTTGAACGACACCACTTTCTTGATGAGCTTAACGTTGCCCGTGTATGCGAACTCGTCTGTGCTCATTTCAGTGCCCAACCTCACGGGGTACTTATCCATAATAATGTCTGTAGAATCATTACAAATCGTAGCGAATGACTCAACCGCGTTGGAGCAGGCGAGCGTTCAGATCTTTCAGCCGATAACCAGCGTAGATAATTCATCTGTTATCGAAGGGTTCAAATACGTGTTCCCTCCTATCGGGTCTTCTGACTATGTGCTGGATCAGCAATTTTCCCTGGACATATATGCCCCGGTGGATATCATCTTTTCATCAGGGAACACCTCCTCGGGTTCCTTCAACGATATCGTTGACCCACTGGGTGAGCGTGTTGCGCTGGGATTCGCAGTGGCCGATCTCACGTATGGAAAATGGGCGGTGGCTGTTGAACAGCAACGGAGCTCCTTCTTGCAGCCTGTGAATGCCCTTACGCGTATCATGGTGGGAACGGTGGTGGGGATCGCTGCGTTTATGTGTTTGATCACGTTCCCCCTGGCGCATTTCAGCGTTCGGCCGATCGTGAAGCTTCAAAAGGCCACGGAAGCCATCACTGCTGGGCGCGGCCTTTCGAGTAAAAGGCGAAGGAGGAGAAGGCGGCGTGGTGAAGGTGGTGGGAGGGAGGACGAGAACTATAGTCGGAGCGGGAGTGATGTGTACGACGAGGCAGGGGTTACTTCAGGGACGAGTTTTGGGTCATCGGCTGGGTTATTTGCATCTTTTGGGTTTTCGCGTTTCAACAAGTCTAACCCTCCTCTTTACGTAGGAGGTCATAATAACAGCCAGGGAGGCATATCACGCACCCCCACCGGTGGGCACGGTGGAAACAACCGGCTGTCCGGTGGCGGTGCTGATTCCATCAGAGTCGATACGCCAACCTCTGACAACTTTGGCCCCACTGCTCGCATTCGTAGCCACGCCAATAGTAATAGCAATAACAGTAACACCCATAATGGCCACTCCTTCTTTGGGTTTCTTGCCAGAAAGGAGTCTGCCGCAACTGATAGGCACAGCTCGGGCGATGTTTCTGACCAAACTGGGTCTGACCACCGTAGTGTAGGAGGCGATTCCTACGACAGGCGTAATTCTGGATATAGCCGTAGTTCAGGGGCATCCCCAGGCCCTCTCTCACCTCCTCCTCCGCAACACGGTTCTCACAGTTTCAGAATTCCTGGGCTGATCCCCACAAGGGGAAGGCTGGTGTATGACGAGCTGACGGAACTCACCGAGACGTTCAACGCCATGATTACCGAGCTCGATAGGCAGTATACCCATCTTGAAGACCGTGTTATGGAGAGAACAAAGGAGTTGCAGGTTGCCAAGACGCAAGCAGAGGCAGCAAACGAGGCCAAGACGGTGTTCATTGCCAATATCTCCCACGAACTGAGGACACCTTTGAACGGCATCCTCGGTATGACTGCGGTCGCCATGGCTGAGGACTCTCCAGAGAAAATCCAGGAGAGTTTGGAGCTTATCTTTAGAAGCGGTGAGCTTTTGCTACATATCCTTACAGAGCTTTTAACGTTCAGCAAGAACACCTTGAATAGATCTCGTTTGGAAAAACGAGAATTCCAAATCCTTGAGGTTGCCCTCCAGATCAAATCTATTTTCGGCAAAGCCGCTCGTGATCAGAGGGTTAACTTTGCCATTGTGATGAGGCCCAACCTGTTGCGTAAGATGGTTTTATTTGGTGATTCCAATAGAATCATCCAGGTGATTATGAACCTGGTGAGCAACTCGTTGAAGTTTACGCCTGATGATGGGCGCGTTAGCGTTGAGATCAGGGTGTTGGGAGAGTACGACGAAGAGAGATCTCGTCAAGAGAAGTATGAAGAGGTTTGCGTCAAGGGGGAGAACTTTCTCGATAGTGGACGTATTGAGGAAGTTGACAATGGTGGTTCAACCCCTGCCAAGTTGGCTGCAACTTTTACCAACCCAGACAACTCTGATATGATGTCTATTCATACGTTGTCTACGGTTGAGTATAACAGGGTGATTTTCGATTCCCAGTTCAGCCATTCCCATAGCGCGTCAGACGGTGTATCGCATAGCGGCTCTTCTACAGAAAAGGAGTTTACAGAGAAGGAAATCACTGAAAAGACATACCGGCAAAAGGCGAGTGACAGCGAGAAGGCGAGCGGCGATAGCGGTGAGGAGACCGAAAAGACGTTCATTACAGAAGAGCCCTCGTTTAGAGCAAACACCTCTGTTTCTAGTATTCCCGGCATGTCTGGGATTGCCGGTATCGGCGGAATATCGGCCATTGCAGGTGTGTCAGGGATCCCTGGCGTCTCCAGCGATATCCTGACACCGGTGACGGATGGCGAGAAGAGCCAGATAGAGTTTTCTCCCTCTTCGTCAAAGGGCAGCGAACAGAACCACCAGGCGCAGCGGCACCAGGGCGGAGAGGAGCAGGGACAAAATGGGCATCACCAGCAGTTTGCTTCCCACATCTATGTAGATACATCACCGGAAGAGCGTAGCAAGGGATACCCGACTAGCACCCTGAAACAACAAAAGATGTGGGTTGTACAGTTCACCGTGCAAGATACAGGAACGGGAATTGCTCCTGCACTCCAGCAAAAGGTGTTTGAGCCGTTTGTCCAAGGCGATCAGACGCTTTCCCGGTCGTACGGCGGTACCGGGTTGGGTCTTTCTATCTGCAGACAGCTAGCCAAGATGATGAACGGCACGCTTACGCTTAAAAGTGCAGTTGGCGAGGGGTCTACGTTTACCTTCACTATTCCACTGCCCCAAACAGCGGAGGTTGTTGTTACTAAGGAAGAGGAGGCTGAGCTTTATGACGATGAGTTTAATGTAAACAGCCGTAAGAATAGAAAAGTGACGATTGTGGAGCCAACTAGAGGCGATGACGATTGTGGCAGAAATGTGCAGGATTCCCAGGATTCCCAGGATTCGCAAGGTTCGCATGAATCTTTGAGTTCCCCAAACTTGGCCAGTCCTACACGAGTATCATCACGTAACCATTTGAATTTACGTCTGGATCTAAACGAGAGTGGCAACGGCGCGCCCCCCACGACTGTTCCATCAGTCTTTGTGCGCACGCCTGGTTTCCCCATTGTACGCACCCCGAATGCAACAAGTGTCTTGTCCGTATCGGGGGCGTTATCTCCAGGTAATGATCGCACATCGTACTTTGAGAAACCCCCACTTCACACGCAGGCATCTACAGGCACGGCTCACTCCTCGGAGTCTGTTACGCTGGCCACCACGATACGCAACAATATGGGACTGAGGCTTCTTGTTGCGGAGGATAACCTCGTGAACCAGGAGGTGATCAAGAGGATGCTCAGTTTAGAGGGGTTTGTAGATATCACAGTAGCGTGCGATGGTAACGAGGCTGTGCAGATGGTTTCCGAGTCATTATCGAGTGGGGTTCAGTTTGACCTCATATTTATGGATGTTCAAATGCCGCATTTGGATGGGTTGTTGGCGACCAAGATGATCAGGCAGGAGCTCCGATACACGAAGCCGATTGTCGCATTGACGGCGTTTGCAGACGATTCAAACGTGAAGGAGTGTCTTGAGAGCGGTATGACCGGGTTCCTTGCGAAGCCCATACGGAGGAGTCAGCTACGCAAGATTATCAGTGAGTTTTGCCCGGTGGCACCAAGAGACGGAGCTCAAACGCCGGCCGGTGAGAGTGTGGTGAGCTCCGTCAATGGTGGAAGCTTGGGGGGGAAGCCCTCCAATACCAATGGAGGAGGCGTGTATACGAGTCCAAAGGGGAGAAGTTTATCCAGGACGGCAATAGACGAGAAGGGGGAGTAGATTCTCATGTTTGTACGCTAGGTATTTTAGGTTGTATATTATTAGTTTATAGGTTGGATGATATAATGCAGAATATGTGATATAATGCAGAATATGTGGTATAATGCAGAATATGTGATATGTGTGATATGTGTGATAATGTGTAGATAGTTTAGATAGTGTAGATAATGTGTACATATAATGTGCAGCGGATTTTATTTAATTTTGTGGTGAATGGATTACAACAAGAAATAAATAAAGTTGAATAATAAAGTTGAACAAAGAAAGGTGAATAAATGAAATTAAATAAAGAAAGTTGAATAAAGAAAGTTGAATAAAGAAAGTTGAATGAATAAAATTGAATGAATAAAATTGAATGAATAAAATTGAATAAATAAAATTGAATAAATAAAGCACTTCGTCAATTAATTAGTGTGGTTGACGTAGACTTCAGTCTCTGCCATTGGTTGAATTACTCATTGTATATGTAAAGCAAGCTGTCCATAAGGCAAGATGGTAAAACACCTTGTTCAAATATATATATTCTTGGGGGTGTCTTATGTGTGTGAGCTTGTCCCTCTCTTGTGATATCACACAGCAAGAACACAAGGGCGAGGAACATAAGCTGGAGATCTGAGGAATATTGTTGGGAGAGATATTTCGGTTCAAGATCACATGCCAATAGTGACACATCACACACACCCATAGAGACACCCATAGAGACACCCATAGAGAACCACACCCATAGTGAACCACACCCATAGTGAACCACACCCATAGTGAACACATGCCCATATTGGTCACACACCACGACCAACGCTCATCGTGATCACATGCCCATAGTGGTCACACACCCACAGAGACCCACAAACACCCACACACCAACAAACACCCACACACCAACAAACACCCACACACACCCACACACACCCACACACACCCACACACACCCACACACACCCACACACCCACACACACCCACTCACCCACACACCCACACACCCACACACACCCACCCACCCACACACCCACACACCCACACACCCCTACACCCACCCACACCCCTTGCCACCCCC
>PPKV03000005.1:0-47500 GCA_003706285.3 Kuraishia ogatae
CCACAGAACGAGGAGGAAGTGGACTCCACCACTCTTGTGGGACCCGTGAAGTACAAGCAATTGCGCGAGGAGAGAATTGCCCATGCACAGGAGGGTAGAAAAAAAGGAAACAAGTGCGGAAACGACAGAGAATACGAGAATCAGACAGAGGGATAAAGCGGTGCTTAAGGTGGGTACATGAAATACCTCTACCAGAAGGGGTTATTGCACAAACGGTGATTGTACAATAGAACGCTAGTGACGTATATTTGTTTTACTGTATATTGGGTCACCTTTTCGTTTGCTGATTAATTAAATTTAATACAGCTGCTTTCCCTACCACATTGCTTTGAGCCCAGTACCATTTGCAGATCAAGGAGTAGGTGATTACTTTAGAAACTCAATACCAACAACAATCATACACTCTCTAATACATAAAATATAAGATGTTCTTTTTGGTAAGTTAATTTTAGATTTTAGATTTACATATCAGAAAATGGAATCGCGAAGCACAAAGAGGATACAGCGGGCACAGGAGAAAACAGACAAATTGAAGATAAACATACTGAAGAGACTGGTGAAAGTGTAATGACATCACTGCTATCAAGGAATGCCAAATAATATGAATGGACTGTTGATGAAAAATATGAAATGCAGCATTAAAGGAAAATGGACGAGAGTAGGCTGTACTTTTAAGGCTAGGAGGTGCACAGAAGAGCAAAACAGACAACACAAGGGGAAGGAATCAAGAAAATCGCATTGAAGGATATCAAATTCAACCAACCCACATTCAACGACCCACATTTGGCGAACTCACATGCAACCACATATGCAAGTTAGTTGGCAGGTCCCCTAACGAAATGGCACTAGTTGCAGGGTTTGGCCCAAGAAGGAAACTGCAAACATTTACCGAACAAAAACAAATGGCATTCAGAGGGTACTAATTTGAACGAGCTAATTTGAGGATGCTCGGTGTATCTGCGATGACGCGTATTAGTCATTCTCAAAGGTGCAAGCACAAAAGAGAACAAGAACAAGAACAAGAACAAGAACAAGAACAAGAACAAGAACAAGAACAAGAACAAGAACAAGAACAAGAACAAGGACAAGAACAAGAACAAGAACGAGAACAAGGACATGTTGGAGGAACAAGCAAATCCTTCAGATCTGGCAGTTTATCTTCCCTGCCTCCACTTTCGTTTCCAATCTCCTTACCTTTTTGCTTTCTTTTCCCTCTCTTGATCCTTGTTCTTTTCCCCTCATTGCTCTCTCCATTCTTCACATCCTTGGTATCCTCGACACGCTATACATGTCCCCTGCATTCCTTTTTTGATCATTTTACTAACACCTTTATAGAAAGATCTCTCGTTGAATTTAACTCTACATCCATCCTACTTTGGACCACAGATGAACCAGTTTCTCCGCGAGAAACTGCTCACTGATGTGGAAGGCACTTGTACCGGTCAGTTCGGTTACATTGTGTGTGTGCTTGACTGTATGAGCATCGACGTTGGCAAAGGTCGCATTGTGCCCTCAACAGGAAACGCTGAGTTTGAAGTCAAATACCGTGCCGTTGTGTGGAAGCCATTCAAGGGCGAGGTTGTGGATGCCATTGTGTCATCTGTCAGTAAAATGGGATTCTTGGCGGATGTTGGCCCTCTCAGCGTGTTTGTCAGCACACATTTGATTCCTCCAGACATGAAGTACAACCCCAACAACACACCCCCGGCATATATGTCTGAGGACCAGATTATCATGAAGGGAGCAAAAGTGAGGATAAAGATTGTTGGTACCAGAACGGATGTGAATGAGATCTATGCCATTGGTAGTATTAAAGAGGATTTCCTTGGAACTGTTTGAAACGATTGAAGGTGTCGTAAGAAGGGGGTATAAAATTTGGTGGAGTTCTTTGGGGAGTTTCTTGTACTTGTATATTAGAAAATAAATCGCTAGCAGACGCCGTGGTAAATCACTGATAAAAATCCTTAGACCAAATAGAGAATAAACACATTACATTCGGTTAAACGAAGACAAACCCACGATGGTGGATTGTATGATTTCAATAATAACCAATGGATTAAGTACACAGATACATAACCGATCAGAGTATGGAACAACAAAAAATAAAACAAATCTCACAATAGATTGCAACGACCTCCTTAGTTTTCCCTGGAAACAGACACCCTTGAGGCTGGGTAGGAGGAAATTGGGCCGATTGCCGTTGAGCCAAGGAGCTCCTCCAGGGTCACATTGGTGTCTTCAAGATCCTTCTCAATGTCAGTGGTCTCGGTGATCTTAGTGAGTACGACTGGAAGAGCAATGATAAGGGCAGCGGCAAGCAAAACCCAAGTGGAAACGAACAAGGAAAGGTAGGACTTGCCCATAGCGTCAAGTCTCCAGACAATAGCGGCACCAGCGCTCTGAATACCCTTGTAGTAACCAGCATACAGGGCAGCCTTTCTAGAAGAATTGGTGAGGGCACCCATGAGCCAGTAGGTAAATGTCTGCCAGACGGCGTCAAAGGCACCGTAGAACATGTACAAGAACATTGGGCCAATGTAAGCGCCATCCTTGAAGTCGATTGTAGTCATGTTGACGACAGATTCTCTGGTGTACTGTTTCTCAAAGGCAAAACCACCACCCCAGATGGCCATGGTGAGGACAAATACGAGTGCCCAGGCAAAGATACCGCGCTTCTTACGGGACACCAAGTCGATGTCGAGAATGAAACCAATGATCAGGGATCCAACCATCTGCATGGCCCAGTACAAGAGGGAGTTGAGGGATCTAGTTCTCACGTTGAAACGTGGGGCGTTGAAGTCGGACTGCTGGTAGGTGTAGAACCAGTTGGAAACAAAGAACATTGGGAACAAGAAAAAGATCCAAGGCTCCTTCTTGAGCACGTGGAACAGCTCGAAAAGCTCGGTCTTGAAGCTGGGGTTCTTTTGGAAAACAACATGGCTTCCGTCTGGGCGTCTAACCTTGGAAACGGGTAGCATGAACAAGGAGATAACGGCACCGGAGAGGGTGAGCACCAAGAAGGCAACATAGGTACCGGAGTTGACGTCGTCACCCTTGTTGTTGATGTTATTAGCCAATGGGATAATGGAACCAATCACAGCACCAGTGTTGAAAATGGACCAGAACATGGCAAAGAAACGACCCTTAGTCTTTTCCGTTGGGTAAGACATGATAATAGTACCCTGGGCACCCCACAGCGTAGCGGCAGTGACACCGAGGTAGGCACCGGCAAACAAGACAAACCCCTCGTTGTTTGTCTTGTAGTGGCAGAGGAGGGAACCCGTGTACATGGCGTAACCGGTACAGCCAAATGCAAGGGATCTTGGGACACCGAAGTAGTTACAGATAGTACCGGAAAAGAAACCCAAAGTAGCGAAGGTACAGTAGAGTGCAACGTTGGCGTTGTCTGCCAACTTGGGGTTGGACAAACCGGCACCACCAATACCGGAAAGCGCATTGTACATACCAGGACACATGAAACAGATGAAGGCAACCATGAGAATCTGCGAAACCGACGACGAGTATGGTGGGAGGCCCAATCCGGCGGACTTGTTGTACCACTTGTCTTCGTCCTCAATTGGGTGAAGCTCATGCGAAACCGTGTTGGAGTCGGTAGCGGCAACCTCGCCGGTTACCTTTGAGTTTTTTTCCGAGTCAGACATGCTGAAGGAAATTGCAGTATTAAAATATGTAGCGTGTGTGGGTGCGTGTCCTCAATCTATCACTGTACGATATCTATACGAGATATGTGGAATTGTAAGTGGAGAAGCGGATGTATGTATAGCGAAATATTACGCTATATATAAATACTATGTATATGAAAATAGTATAATATATATATATTAGATCCAAGCCGAGTGTAGCCTATGGATTTGTCACTCTGTTTGCTTGTAGCACTCACCGCTATCCCTTTTAGCTGTGTGTAGTTAGCTATATGTAGAAAAGGCTTATACCAATCTGGCTATCGATCTGATTAGAAAAAACAACTCCAAGCCCACTTCGTAGAGGGGCACATGCCTCGATATATATATATAGACGAGGAGACCAAAACAAAAAAAGAAAACGGCAAAGAGCGAAAGATTATCAAGAACACCTTGACGATTTTGCGGGGGGCTCCATTTTTCCACCCCGTTTGCATCGTCTTATCAGAGTGCTTCTCTCTGCTAACGCTTGGCTCTCAGACGATGCCAAAGACCACCTCAATCGCTGCGAATGCCAGTAGATACGCGAGTTGCTCAGTGGCCCACATCGTGCAGGGGTTTTAGATAAAGCGGAGTGGAGCAGGAAACCTCTGAAACTCGAACACCGCAGCTGCAGTGCTCTGCAGAAGGTGCATGAATGTGCATGAATGGAACTTTGCATTCTAGTTAGATGAAGAGGAGAAACAGTGTAAAACGGCCAATGGGTGATGGAACATGAATAATGTTGGAGAGAACACTACATATTCAGGATTCACCAGAGAATTACTGAGAGTGATGTACATCTATTTTGAGTTTACAACGGCGAGAGTACTATGGTAGGTAAATGATAGGTAGTCACCCCATGAAGAGTATATTGTGTATGATCAAGTTCTCGGCACTCCTGTGACACAATCGCAACCGTTGCCCCCTTTTTCTCTCCTTCGATCATCAGAAAACGAAAGCTATATGCCGGATGTCCAAACACTCTCAAGGTATGGCTGTTACAAGACGCTGTGGAGTTTCACGCGTATGAGTGTAACAGTAGCAGTAGTGGACTCCTAGTAGCATCCAGTCATTGTAACTGTAACGCTCACACTGTAACGTGTTGCCTCACTGATGTCTCGCTCTTGCTTTCCGTCTGGTACACCACCAAAATTCACCGCCTGTTGCACCCTGCCAGAGCGACGCAGCCGCACCATTGCCAATGGAACCCCTTCCCAGTCCCGACAAATAGGTGCCCCCGGGTGTATCCTACGACCTCTACCCATTTGATATCCTACAATGTGACCTATGCATTGACACAGGTGACCGAGGGCAATCAATACCAGGTTTAGATGGCTTGGGTGCTCCCAATCCGAGTTCATTAGCGTTATAGATAAAGCTGATAACAATGATCCACGGGAAACAAAAAATACCCGGAGGGCTTATCTCGGGATGTGAGCTTAAGGATGCAACTTGAATGGTACCTACCCACTTTGGTGGTGCTCTTCAATGATCGCAATCTATTACAGCGAAGCGAGACCCGTAATACCTCAAGGTGTATGCAAAGGATAACTGCGCGCAGTTAAGTTCATAGATCCTGCCATAACACTTGCATACATGTTTAGATACCAAGTAGACATTAAGAGAAAGACAGCAAAAAAGAGGGGAGCAAACATTAGTCAATTGATCGAGAAGTCACAAGAAATCTCTCCATACCTCGTCTTGGTTATCGATAAAAATCTGTAATCCCCCCACCAATATCTTTAAAACACCTTTATTTACCCACCACCCCTCCACCCCTAAATACTAAACCAATAATGTCATCATGCATCCTCCACCATTTAGTTATCTACCGTCTGCAAAGGCTAAGCCGCATGCCTTCAACCTTAAAGTATACTAAGACTTGAACTTAACAGCTGCCAGATGCAGAGCCTGCAGTGTGAATGTAACATTGGCTGCAGATTGATGTTACATCCATAGTTTGCAGTACAGGCAACGTATAGTGCGATGAGGTACGGTACGCCCTGGTGTTTTTTTTACTGTGGAGCAATCGCAAGGTGTGACAGGATGCGTCTGGGGCCGTTTGGGTGACCCCTTTGATTTGCTTGCCCCTGGCAAAGAGCTTTCTGGTAGTTCTTGTCAAAAATAACTCACGCCCTGTATGACCTGAATACGCTGCGTTTATTGCTGATTCTGATGCCACTCTCCTCTATAGCTTACTCTGGTTTAAGCTTTCACACTAGCCCACACTAGTTTGGCCCACACTAGTCTGGGCACACTAGTCTGGGGGTCTAACTGCACCAGGTGCTTTAGTGTATATGCACGATAGCCAGATTAGGTATACAGGCTGTATGTAGATATGGTTGCACTGAGTGGGTTGTGTCACCCATCCGTGTAAGCTTACGGTGTGCATTCTAACGGAATCGAACATGGTTGTAGTTTGGTCAGCAATTATTCGCGGCAAATTGAAACATCAATATATTCTCAGTTCTCTTGTATCACGTGTACGCGAGCAATAGAAGGAACAGAGAGCAGAAAGGTCATCCACCCTTACTGCATGTTCTCAGAGGTGGTGCGCTGAATTTTTCATCTTGTGTCTCACAGAGGTAGCTATTTAACGATTAAACTCTTTCAACATCATTATCGTATATTCCCCTTTCACTTCATATTGTCAACGCTTATCTTACTCACGATGCTTCTCCAACTCTTCGAAGATAAACATCAGGCCTCGGCCTACCTTGCCCAATACATAGTTGACAAGATTAACGCATTCGGGCCCACTGCACAGAGACCATTTGTGATCGGCCTTCCAACCGGTTCTTCGCCCGAAGGTGTGTATTCTGAACTGGTGAGGCACTACAAGAATGGAAAAATTGACTTCACCAATGTTGTATCCTTCAATATGGATGAGTACCTCGGCCTCCCACCAACGCATGAGCAATCGTACCACTACTTCATGTATCACCATCTGTTCAACCACATCAACATGAAGCCAGAGAACATCAACATCCTCAACGGACTTGCTAAGGATGTTGATCTCGAGTGTGCCAACTACGAGAAGAAGATCGCCTCTTACGGAGGCATCCACCTCTTCTTGGGTGGCCTGGGTCCGGAAGGTCACATTGCATTTAATGAGGCTGGCTCTGCGAGGGACTCAAAGACGAGAAAGGTGGCACTTGTGCAGTCAACCATTGTTGCCAACTCCAGATTCTTCAACAACAATGAGTCCGAGGTGCCACGTTATGCGTTGTCTGTTGGGATCTCTACCGTATTGGACAACTCTGACGAGGTGGTGATCATAGTGTCTGGTAAGGCCAAGCAGTTGGCGTTGAAGAAGACGCTCAAGGCACGTATCACTCCACAGTTTCCAAGCACATATCTGCAAGACCATCCTAATGTGAAGATCATTGCTGATTACGATGCTGTTGAGAGCTTGTATGGTGCGAAGTTGTAGTGGTATCCATGTATTGTGTATAATAAATGATTGGTGATATCCATAAAAGCATAGACAATCGACGATATCCACATGTGTATAATAAATGATTGGTATTCCTTAAAAGCAGAGACAATATAACTAATTCAATGAACAATGGCAGTATTCATATCCAACTTTTTGTATAACATTTACATATCTATACATGTCTGCTAAATGCAACTCCATAATGCACCACACATCCTGCAACCTCAACACCTCGTGAAAAACGCCTAAAAACAGCTAGCTCCAAATTTATACTTTTCCTGCATCAAAGCTTGCAGCAGAGATTGCAGCTCCGAACAAACTACTGTTGTCGATATGCGAGAGAACTATGCGCGGCAACCCTTGGGCCTGTGTTGCTTGATCAGTAAGCTGGGTGATTTTGTTTCTATATTTCCCAAAGTGACGCAAGAAACTTCCAACATACCCTACTTTGAACTCTGTGTTGGCTATACCTTTCTCTTCTCCTTTAAGGATGATCCTCTCAACCGCCACGAGACAGCTTGACAGCACATAAGCCGCACGCGTGTTCACCGCGTCTGTAACTCTGCAGATCACGCTGTAGTCGTCATCTGTAAAGATGAATGGACTGTCGGCATCTCCCAAGAAGGTCTCCTTGAAAAGCTCCCTTGCGATCGAAGCATCATCGCACTCAATCATTCTACAGAGAAGCTCACCTGTGAGCTCGTATGGGGTGGTGAAGTTGCGTCTCTCCAGGCTGGCTGTGGATGTGTTCATGGCAGAAGAAGGAGATGGTGTCGAAGCACCAGAAGAAGAGCTGGTTATGCTGTGTTCCGTATCCTCGAGGATATTTCCAGTGAGTGGGTATTTCCCTCCAAATAGTAGTCCCTCTTCAATAAGGGCCATAAGAGCCAACCTGACAACCTCACTGATATAACGTCCGGAGCACATCAGTTCCAAAGGTTGAAAGAACTTGAGGTGATCGCTCATATGAGGTGGGTACTCTAGTACTTCTGGCAGCTCCCATCTTTGGTCATTTGCAACGTCCCACTGGGTAGCATAATGGACGAGATCGTGCCCGTAAAAAGAGAGTTCACAATTGGCAAGCACCGTCGAGTACCCTTCCTCCTGCCGGAAAAGATGATGCCTTTTGACGTCAGAGAGGCTTTTCTTGGCAACAGGCATGCAGCAGTTGACGCCTGTTCCTACTACTATACCGCATCTGCAGTCCTCCAAGTAGAGACCTGAAATATATACGGCAACAGAGTCGTTGACGATGGCATCGATGGAAACGTTGATTCCAGTGACTCTGGAGAAACTCTCCTCCAACAACTCCTTGAGATCTCTGTCTTCTGTTTCTGCCGTGAGGCTGAAGCCTTTGGAAACAGTGTTGATGACACCATTATTGGGCTTAGTCTGCTCTACAGGGAATGACCATGAAATACCAGTGTGAACCACAGCGCCAGCACCAGCGGTCGTTGAAGAGAAAGGAGCATGGGAAACCAAAAATCCTTCTGTCCTCATGGCGATCATGTCGAAGAACCCTCTATCCACGGTCTTCTCGTTATCTGGGATCAGCCATGACTGCTCTGCCAAAAGGGTGGCATCCCCTTTACCACGCAGCAACACAGCGGCCACTCTTAGTGTCGAGCCACCAAGGTCAATCACCAGAAACTCTCCTCTCTCTTCACCCGAGGGGGATAGTGTATGCGTGGGCAGCATAGAAACCTCAGAATGCTCAATGCCCTGTTCCATTGACGACTTCAAGTTGTTCTGCAATTTGAGCGCATGCTCGGGATTCAACAGAGTTGAGAACCTGGAAATCACACCCGCCACAGAGCCGACCGGCAAGTCGTTGTTGGAGGAGGCTGTAGAACTCAACAGAGGCATATCCTCGTCACTTTCGCACGGGGTGGAGTTGGAGGATGACGACACTAACATCGTGGATGAAACCGGAATCTCAACCTTAAGCGGGAGATTGGACACCGTCACGTGTTCATCCACCAGGGGGATATCTGGCGGAGTTGTATTTGCAGTCCTCAGCATAGTGTAGTGATAATGCTATATAATGTATCAGGTGGATATTGATGTCTGTGTGTGCCTATAGTTGTGTGTGTCTATAGTTGTATGAAAAGTGTCTATTGGATCCCTTGAAAATGAAGGTTACTTCAGGTATATAAAGGATATATGTGGGTATTCCTAAAACTGGGGGATGCGGTCAGAATGGAGAATTACACAACATGTATGTGTTACTGAAGATTAAAGAAATGGTGTGCTTTATGGGATATCTGTAGCAAATATGTAATGGTTTTGAGATGATAATGTGGTGTTCAGCTAGGGTGAGGCAAACTCAAAGTATAAAAGCAGTTCCGGACCGATAGTGGAGAACCAATAGAGAGAAAGAGAGAAAAAGAGAAGAGAAAATGAAAAAGGCACGAAATGCAATGGGAGGGGCTAGATGTGATTAGTTGCACCCAATCATGCCCAGTATAAGCACGTCAGACGGTGAATGATATGGCATAGATGACAGGCTTGTGAGCGAGGGTAATAACTATATGTGAAAGCGACGTAGCATTAGTGAATAGACAATGGTAGCCGAGGTGGTGGGGCTGTTGTAGTGGAGAGAAGGAAGGTGGTATCAATGTAGCGCATACACAGGCATAGAGATATAATGCCACTAGTAGTAGTTACACCGTACACAATAGCACGAACTCCCACACCTACACCCACATATACCCCAATCGTTATCCAGCCACTGATACACTTTGCTCCAACGAAAATTCACCGGTTTTCTCTCCCCGAAGTAACCTCATGTCCGATAATGCGCAACAACCTCAACTCCACTCTTCGCCCATGTTGTATGTAACAGAACTCTTTCGAGACGCACCTCTAGCTCGAGAAGCGTTGGTGTGACGCTAAGCTCTGCATAACATACGTTGTATATTTGGGCAAAGCCAATGTACTTGCACGCAATGGTACAGTAGTGCAAAGTTAAAAATAATTAGTGCGCTTTTTAGTGCGCGCTACAAGCCTTTGGTTGTGTGAGGAAACTGTGTGGATCAAACTGTGTAGAGGTCACCACATCGTATACAGTAAGATTTATATAGATATATAAAGATATCAAATAGAATATATTCACCTTGATAGATGACTATTCTATTGAATTGGCTTGCTTCAATTTGAAGGTTTTGGCCTTCATGCCAAGGTCTATAGAGTCAGGTGAGGATATCAACGTATTCGCAACGTTGGCGTGACTTGGCAGGATGAGGTTGCATCAATAGTTAAGAGAAGGAGGGAAGAACCTTAGGGTAGAATCTAAAAGGCAGGCTCGACTGCAATTGTGTCATGTGCACGACGTGAACTTAATTACCTAATATAAAAATGTGTCCTATAGAGTACATTCCAAGGTGGAGGGTAAAGAGAGGTTTGCTCTCAAGTCATTCTGTGAAATCAGTTAGGCAACAGCCACATCTTAGTGATCTGATCTAACAGGTCAAGAAAACGATAAGCCAAGAAAACGAGAAGCCGAAGCAAAATAATCTATACAAGAAGAGAAATTTAACAAGAGCTTCAAGGAGATTGACAGAGTGTTTATACTTATACAGTACCCTCTATCTTTCAAGCGCATATACCTTCGCCCCATGTTTCTTCCATGATCCCGATAATAGGCACATTTAAGTATCAAGTGGTGATAAATATTTATACATCTTACATGCAAACTAATAAGTTGATATCTTGGTCGTTCTGTCAAATAAATCCATTCTCACCTCCCATTCCCCACCAAAACTTTTTCAACCTAACCGCACTCAATTTCTGGTTCCATTGCATCAGCTGTTCCGGATAGCCCAGGGATGGTCGATGCAACACTCATCAGAAGCAGCCCCCAAAAGCCTCACCGTAACCCTCTCGTTATGCATTATTGCATGAGACACCTCTGCTGATCGGATTGATCCGTGCGGCTTAGAAGCTTATCGGTGCACCCTGGGAGCGATAAGGCAAGCTAGCGGATGCTGCAGCCATTTTGGATTCCTCTGATTAAACCGATACAAAATGGAACCACCGTAGGTATTGTTGTAAACATGGGTTGGGCATATGATTGGTTTCAATCACACGAGGTGTTCAATCACAGAGGTAGTTCAATCGCAGAGGTAGTCCAGTCACAGAGATAAGATTCTTGGATTATCTGGGTGTGTTCAGGCTTGGAGGGTTACTGCGACTTCAGTTGCAGGTAGAGAGGTGGAAGAAGTGGAACGATATGAATGCCGACTGTGAAGTGAGAATTTCTATAATGTATATACGACTGAATTCTAAGGATTTCACAAAATATTGATCTGATCCTCAGGATTCACAAAATATTACCTCTTCGGTCAATATCTAGATTCCGAAGTGTGGGAACTACTATAGGAGACACCTCCAGTTGCCCTGCTCATCATTGTAATATCGTATCATTTGGAGCATAAATTGTAGATTCAACAAAAAACTCTCCACGCTAGCCGTCGAGAGAATACCCAACCTCAGTTCCTTCATTATCTGCTGCCAATCTTTCTAGACCTTTCTTCAATTGTGCCAAGTTGTTATTCCTGGGCTTAAAATCAGACAGCCATTGAGCAACCCCATGTTGGAGAATCAGCCTTGCTCTACGGGCTCCATGGCTCATATGGCCATAACATCCATGGAGAGTAATTCTCTCCTGCTCAGAGTCATATGTTCCTCTATGTAGAATGTTTGAGTTGTAGAACACTGTGTCCCCTGAGTGCAAAACCACGGTGATCTGTCCTGTGATGTGTTCCTTCCTGCTACTGCCAGTGGTCTTCTCCCGTTCCTCAGACGTCCTGACCCGGTTATGAGATCCCGGAACAACAATTAGGCACGAATCTTCTGTCAACGCCATGTTATACTGGCAGCCAGAATGAGGGCAATCCAGTTGCTTCTCTTCCTCCTGCTGTGTAACCTCCGGCCTTATGTCATCTCTGTGCCAATCCAGATCAAAGTTTGTCAATGGGTTGATGAGCATATTGAATAACTCCATAGAAATGTTGTTCCGAGGGGTCTGCAGTATGTCGGTTGCAATGTCCAGGATCTTATCAGAAGCATACACTTCATGAAAGGGATAGCTCATTTCACCAAGCCCAGGGTGAAGTAGCCCTGTCACTCCCCAGATGTCTGGACTGAAATTCTTGGGCCACGGAGGGAACTGTTTTCCTCTCGTTCTCACATGTGGCCATTTTCCATCTCTGGCATAATCTATCACTTTCTGCGCTGCCTCTTTGTATGTGGCAACTTCTTCCGGCGAAAGGAACCCCCTGATAACAACGAAACCATCTTTGTTCAGTTGGTCGTGGTACCTATGTGATAGTGGAGATGGCATTACAGATGGCATTACAGAAGGCTTCTGTGATTGTTGTCTAAAGGTCACAACCTTTAACGCAAAAGCGAGTTCTACTATCCCAGAATCAATTGACCATTCCCTTCTGTTAGAAGGAAACAGTTTTAATAAATATTTATGTTTCCGCTGGTGTGTCATTCCCAGTGATGTATCCTTCTCTCTCCTCTTCCCCTGCGTAAAAGGTTGCATCAAGGCGGCAGGTGACATTGCATGAAATCTGCTCTAGTGCTCAGACTATCTACTCTCAGCCGCGTGAGGCGTGCAGGTACGCATGAATGTTCATACAACACTGGATAACAATCAGAGTTGTATATTCACGCTACTCTTCATAAACAAAATGAAAAACAAAACAAGACTCAAAGGCTTGAGAGTGGTGTAATTCATTTATTAAAACAAATCAAGTTGGATTTGCCGTGTCCAGCACAACACCTCCCTCGTCTCTCTCTTTCTCTCCATGTTATTCTCCCTTTAGCCAATAAATTCACCAAACTTTGAAAACTCGTGATCCTGCTTCAATCTCTCCATCTCTTCATCTCTCAAGCATATCGCAACAGAGATCTCTCCATCCTGTCTCTTTGGCATCAGATACATCAAACTCTCCACTGGATAGAACTGTGGTCTTCTCACTGCCTCAGGCTCACCCAACCCTGGAATGAAATCCATCGCATAGGCGTTGGTGTTCGACCAGGAACTCAACATAATATCAGACGAGAGATCGAGTGCAGACACCACGGAAATAGAGTTCTTGTCGGCTGCTGATGCAAGACGAGTAGCCAAAACACGAGTGGATTCACCCACCTTTGAGACTTTGGGATCAACAGCCAGTCTCAGTTGTGAAGCAATGGCTCCCAAGGGCATCTGCGAAAGCTGCTGAAGCGTGTATGTGTGATAAGTCATATTTTGAACCAGACCAGCATAAGTCTCAGGTAAACCCATATACCGGCGAGGGTCTATAGCACGGGCAAATGTAGAAGCAGCATTCATACCCAGCCTTCGAATCCTCACACGTGCAACTGATTGCCATATGAAGGCACTTAGTGCATCATCAGTGGAGATGAACCCTGGAGGAGGCAAGGTGATTGTTTCTGTAGCAAGTGATTTGAGCAGTGTGAGAGCAGTGGGTGAGAATGTAAAGTAACACCAGCGACAGGAGACTGGAGTTTCGTCCTTAACAGCTTCTGTTGTCTTCTCTGTTGCAGTTTTCTCTGTTGCAGTTTTCTCTGCTTGCATTTCTTCATCACTCAAAAGAGGAATCAGATTCTCACGAGGCATATTGCCAATAGCAATCTCCTCTTCTGTAAATGGCACATTATGACAAGCCTTGCATAACAAGCGCATTATTTGGGCCTGTCCAGTCATGTCCATCACTTGGTGATGAGAATTGAAGGTGAGGATAAGCCCACCTTTGATGAAGTTGGCTTGTAGCTCAAACACTGGAGACTTGTCAGCAGGGCTCGAGGGGAACGTATTGAGAGGTGCAAGGACATTCTCATCGAGTAGTGCAAATGGGAAATTGCGCTTGCGGAGATTCTCCATTGTTAATTCAGAGGAGATATCATTCCTAAAGTCTTTCACCACCACACGGGGTATCTTCTCGTCGGGTCCAATGGAGAAGACACCAGAGTTTCCTTCGCTCTCTCCCTCCCTCACCAACTGACCAGCAACCCAAGGAAAACTTGCAGTGAGACGCTCAAGGCCCTCATTCAAGGTAGCCAAAATTGCTGGCTTTGCATGCTCAGCGATAGCGTCCTCCTCAAGCCCGTAGCAAAGACACAACTGTGTGTAGATGTTGAGGCCAGGTTGCTGTCCAAAGACATCCAGATAGAATTTATCTGGAGACATTAATTGAGATCTCGCCTTGCCTTTCTGCACTCAGCTCTTATTGCTATTACTAGATACTCCAATAACAGTAACTGGTGTGAATAGTTCCTTATGGATATTCTTCGGCGATAGCCCCTTATATCCGCAAGGTCGATAAAGAGTGAAAAACCACATCGGCTAGAGCCTGGGCTTACGTCATCTTATGGATCTTTATGCTTAAAGTAGGAGACTTATGCAGGATTCAGCACTCTCACTATACTAGAAAGCCTGGAAAAATGGGATATTATGCATATGCAGGGACAAAGCTTTCACCAGTCTAGTGGAGCTAATGTGATCACATCGCACGAAGCACCGCTATAATCAACATCCCAAGAGTGTCAAGAAGCCATAAGTATTAGATGGCATCGAGCAGATCCCATTCCATACCCAAATAAAGTTGTAGGATTTTCAAAGTTTCTGAAATTTGTTGCCGAACCCCAGTTGTAATCTCGGGGTTCTCATTTGCTATCTTAAGGACAACTGCAAATGTGGCCGATGCAGGGCAATCGCTCTTGCAACACCATCTGTAGATCGTGAATAAATCTTGTATGTGTAATATGTGTATCTGACTATGCGTTTAGTCCACAGCTTCCAGAAAGCCGACGGTGGTTCAAGATCTCGGCTAGTGCCTTTGATCTCTAAATCGGGCAATAGGTGATGCCCCAATAACAATATTGAACAGGGCCATGTACTACACCTATTTGTTATTATTTCTTGCAAAAAGCATACATAGGACAAATTCCAGATACTACTACCACACAGCTCACCGCATCCCTGTCCCTTCACACGTAGCAGTGCATACAACCTAATGTATATCGTTGAAGTGGAGTATCCAGCAGTCACCCTCTAGAACAGATGAAAGAAACGTTTCATGGTAACCAAGTTACAGTAGTAGAAAACACAACGCCTTTTTTCTTACACCGAAATATCAACAATACTCATCTATGATCCAACATCATAACTTCCTTTAATGATACGTTACATTGCTTACATGGCCATGCAACCGTTTATGGGATGGTGACCTCGAGACGTGCTCGTACATATTGCGCTCTCTAATCAGGACACGGTGGGGAAGGGAGCGGGGTAAAACTGGGGGAACGGCAATGCAATTTTTTTCACTGTGGTCATTCATTGGTATACCATTACATAAAAGCTCTATTTTAGGAAAGGCTTCATAGAAAAATAATGTCAATTCCTATTGGAGAAGCAAAGAGTTTAACTGTGCAGAAATCTGTGGAGGAGGCTTCTTGCATGTACCTTTTTTTTTAACTGGTTACCAGTTGAGTGATCATCGAATAAGGTGAATGCTATGGCATTGGTAATGTCAGGGAGCTGTGTGTAAATATAAAAGTTGTTGAAATGCTAGTGAATATAGTATTTCACGAATACAGATTACATTGACTAATGACATTCCGGGCATACTAGGTATGAGCTTCTAATGCAAAACAGCCCCTTCTCTATCAGGATGGAGTTCAGAATTGGTAAAGAACTTGATTAGAATGTCATCAGATTAGTAACGTATAGACACGTAGGGAGGAGTGTACACATACAACTTATAAGAGTTCTGAGTGAGTGAAGCTAATGTGAGAGTTAGTATTCTTTTTTGTTTATCTCAATATGCGTTTTGTTTTGGCCACTAATGCAGTAGATGTACATCTGTACAAGAAACTGCCCCGCATGGTTGTTCCTGCATATACCGGTGCTTTTTTTAGGCTGGCTAGAAGGATATGAGGGGACCAGGTTTTTTTTGATGCTCAATCTCATAGATAATCTCATAGATAATTTCTGTTGGTGAGTGACAGCAGAAGGCCTTCATTGGAATATCGAAGCTAGCTAGTGAGCTCAATGAGCAGACCAAAGGCGATAGTGTAGACCAAAGAGAATAGTGTAGACCCAAGGCTATAGAGCCAAGGCGATTCCGTATTGCCTGATCTTGCCAGGAAATCAGTCAGCAACGATACCTTTAGTGTACAAGGAAGTTATAATGTTTTAATTTAGGGTAAAGATGTTTCTAAATGACCAAGATCCGCCGTGTACCACTCAGCAGCTGTCGTGGTCTGTATGTATGAACGCGCTAGGAAAACCCACCTCATAAACTCTCAGTCACTTCTCTATTGGTGATAGTCCTCAATGTCAATCTTTCTCATCGATTTTGCCCATTTGGGTCTCGGAGAGTATTTTCCTATCCTACATCTAGTCATAGATAGCGGGGGATCTTCCGTTCACTAGGAACATAGGTAGCAAGTGACCAGGGCAAAAAGGAAAGTCCACTTTTAGAACCAACTACCGTGGGCGATTCAAAAGATAAGCGGGGACAGTTGCAGGGAAGCAAACACGCGCCCTCTTCTGCCCCTCTTCTGATTATGCCAGCATTAATTGACGTACGGCACGTATCACCAGAGATGGAGATATCGGGGGAGCAAACAATAACCAGTTGCATATAGGTGCATCGATCTACCAAAATTAAAGCATGGATAAATACACAAATCGCTGCACAGATGAGATAGAGAAATACAAATAAAGCCAGCTGGATTATACACGGATATGAGCACACCATCTCCCGCGGAATCACACCAAATACACCCCTTAAGCCCAACCAGTGATAAGGTACACCGTTGGCATGTCTCTATGCTTGGTGACGCACCGTTAAGAGTCAAGAGCCGCTAAACCCTGCATGAGTCCCAAAGAGGAAAAAGCCGTGGGCTTACACGCCTTAAAGGCTGCATGCGCAGTTCGGCGATTCCCTTCCTAATTACCGAAAGGGGTGAATTGCCCGTCAGATATGCAGTGATGTTTAAAGCGGATTTGCTGTAGGATGATTATTATTGAGGACCAGAGCGGGACTCTCAGAGTGGGTTTTTCGGGTCAGCCCGTATCAGTCATTTGAACCAGAGCCCGGTATTTGTCGTTTACATCTCATTTTACTTTAGTTGCTCATATATAAATTTAGCAATAGTGATATCCAAAGACACACCGAGGTACTCTTCAACCTACGAGGTCAAACCTGTACAACCTGACTGGTCAAACTCTGTGCGACCTGACTGGTGACTTTGACTTTGTATACATCACTATCCATACGCTTTCATACATCACTGTACTATCCATACGCTTTCATACATTGCTGCATTATCCTTACACTTTCATACATCACTGTACTATCCATACGCTTTCATACATTGCTGCATTATCCATACACTTTCATCGACATACCCAACAAGCTTCAACACCTGGTATCTGATCCGTTGAAACACTCTAGGATGACTCCTACATTTCACTCCCAAGGCAGCGCAGAGTCCCTAACAGGTTCTAAAGAAAGCGACGAGTTGGCGATGCCCACAGACGATTTGGAAAAGGGCACATCTCCAGATGGAGCAGTTGCTATGGCAGCAAACACTGCTGCTGATGTGCCCAACTTGGATGTGCCTGATGGAGGATACGGATGGGTCATTGTGGTGGCCTGCTTCATATACAACATGAGTACATGGGGAGCCAACTCCGGATACGCTATATATTTGCAACATTATCTGTCGAGTAACACATTTCAGGGAGCCACCAAGATCGAATTCGGCATTGTGGGCGGCCTTACGTTCGCCTCCGGCTTGGGGTTCGCTCCCATAATCAACTTCTTCGTGGGGAAGGTTGGCATCCGTGCCGTGATAGCCCTTGGGTGTATAGTGCAGTTTGCAGGTGTGCTGATGGCATCGTTCTCAACCAAGTTCTGGCAGATTGCCCTTACGCAAGGCGTTCTACAAGGCATTGGCATGGCGCTCACCGCAATCACAAATATCAACATCCTGCCCCAGTGGTTCAGAAAGAAACGTAGCACTGCAATCGGCATCACCTCCGCAGGAAGCGGTGTGGGAGGCATCATCTTCAACCTCGGCATGGAAAAGGTGTTGGAGAATTCCTCCTTCCGGTGGGCCCTGAGAGCCCAGGCAATCATGTGTGCGGCCCTGGTGGCCATCGCCTGCGTCCTCACAAGGGCCAGATCGGAGATCAAGCCCATATTTAAAATCTACGATAAGGTGTTGTACGCCTGTTTCGGCCTTTGGATCGAGGCGTTCTGGGTGTGCACCACCCTCTTTGGCTACGTGGTGCTGATGTACAACCTGGCCGACTTCACCGTCTCCCTGGGCTACACCGCCTACGATGGCTCCATAGTGGCCACAATGACCTCTGTGGGTATTATCTTTGGACGGCCCCTGTGCGGCAAGCTCTCCGACATGGTGGGGCCTGTCCAGCTGGGCATAGCGGCCCACGCACTGGTGGCTCTCTTCTCCTTTGCAATGTGGATCCCAGCAAGAAACCTCGCCACTGCCCTCATCTTTGCCCTCATCGTTGGTGGCTTAATGGGGACAGTGTGGGTGGTGATGGCACCAATCACAACGAGGATAACAGGACTCCGCAAGATGGGCATTGGAATGTCTATCATGTGGATTGTCGTTGCCGCCTCGGGGTTTGCCTCTCCCATCATTGGCATCTCTTTAACTACGGGTAGTGAACTGGATCCTAAGCCAACGCAATATTTGCATCCATCTATTTTTGTCGGGTGTTCGTATACAGCAGCTACTCTATCGTTGGTGGTGTTGAGGGGGTGGTTGATTGCACGCGATTTAATTGCAAAGGAGCGCTTTGGCGAGGTTGGCGACGATAAGGGCAACGAGTTAGAGGTGAGAGTTCCCCCTTTGCACACCGTCAAAGAGATGTTTAATGTGTGGTATAAAGACAAGGTGTAAAATAAAAAATAACATGCTAGCTGACAATCTCAGAAACTTTGTCGTTAATTTACTTTCTCAATCCTTTCTTCAACGCCGAAATTCTCGCTTCCAACCTGGCCGCTTCTTCTGCTTCACTGTCACTGTCGCCTAACTCCCCTTCTAAGCCTCCAACCTCAACATCGGAGTACCCATCTTCATCCTCATCAACGCTTTCCTCATCCATCGCCATCTTCTCATCTTGCTCCTCTTCGCTGTCACTAGCCTCTAATTGTATCATATCTCCATTCTCACTCTCATCGTCACTGTCGTCACTGCTAATCAGTTCAGCATCATCTAGCAATTCTATGTACTCAACATCCACCTCCTCCTCTTCACCCTCCGCTCCCTCACGCCTCTCCCGGCCCTCGGCAACAACTTGCCTTTTCAAGTCCAACGTCTCCGTAACCATTGTGACTTTGGCATTCAACTCCAATAGCCGACCAAGCGTAAGTGCCCTGGCCTTGAGCGTAGAATGCAACACAGACAACGAAGACATCAAATCAGGGTACCTGGACAGGTTCCCTCCGTGGATAACAAGCGTCCATTTCAGCCATACGCTGAGAGAGTCTTGTCTGTTACCATTTCTCGATATCCTTTCAGCCAATCTGCTCAACAGCGCAAGCGCGTGGGATGTCTCCAGACGCGAAATGGTCGCTTTGATAATTGTCTCGTCTCTGTTGTTTATAACAGTCTCCAGTAACGTATGGTCATTGGACTTAAGCGCCTGCGTTAAAACAACAGACAGCGAGCCAGTTGTAGCTGGTGCCCCACCTGCAACAACATGCTGCTTGTTTCTCTTTGGGTTCACATCGTCACCATTGGAATTAGCCGATGCTTGCAGGGCATTGAATCTTTCACCAAACGATTCACCGCCATCATCATCTTCATCATCGTCATTGGTCCTTAGGTCTTTGAAATTGTCTCCTGATGAGATGATCGCATTGCCCTCTCTGTATTGTTTAGCTGCTGCAACATCGTGCCCGTACAATGAGTGGTCGGTGACTTTAATTATAGGCTTCTCCTCATACAACACAACCTCATCTCCAGTTACTTGGACAAATTCAAGGCCATTGTTGGCGTCTCTGTTCTTCCTATTCCATGGAATACCGTCAAAGAATGGAACGTTACTTGACTCCAGCCATGAAACAACGATCTGTGTATCGGTGACCTCAACAGCTTGCACCATCAGCAGCGTATTCTCCTTCTCTCTCCGAACCTTCACTGTATGGCTTGACGTCTTTGATTTTGACTGTCTTTTCCTTCTGCTGGAAGTTGCACCAGAAGAAGCAACAACAGGGTCTGCAGATGTAGGAGACTTGAACACTTCAACAACACCGTCTTCTGTAATTGCACACAGAATATCCAAATCGTCCTTCTTAGCGTATGAAATAGCGTCAACAGAACTCTCGCACACAAACACACGCTCTGCCACTGTTGAGCCACTACTCACTGAGTAACAGTTGATGAAACGGTCACCTGTGGCAGCAGTAAGAAAAAGACCTCTGTTACCAATTGGCTTCAGGGTGTGAATGGGAGAGATATGACCAGGGAACGTATTCACAACGGTGCCCACAACAACATCTTCACCTTGAAGCTCAACCAAGTGGACAGAATGAGAGCCAGCAAGCAAGTGGATTCTGTTGTTGTACACAATAGTTGCAACGACTTTTACCGCAGAGTCCTCAACACCCATAAGGGTAAACGACTGCAACAGCTTGAAAGTTTGTAGATCCCACTCGTAAACGGAACCCGCAATATCCACAGCAAACAAGGTGCTGGTGTGCCTTGAGTAGTGGAGGGAAATTACGGCAGCACCATGAGGGGAAGTCAAGGTGGCAATAGTATCGTTGCCCAGTGGGGAATATACGAGGATATCTCCGTTTGTGAGGCCAAGAGCAATGAACTGGCTTTCAATGAACTGGTTGTCATTGTTGTTGTTATTAGCTGTACGGTGTGATGCACCCAATAATCCCCACTCCAGCGTGTTGAGCTTAAGGCCCTTTTCTAGTGTGAACGACTTTGTGAACCCCACTGATTCGGCAGTGGCATGTATGGGCTGCACTCTCACTGTGTGTGAGTCCAGGCTCACAATGGCCGATGCCAACAAGGAGGCAGTTGTGTCAAATCCCCACGCAATCAGCGGTTGACTGGTCATAGTGTCTATGTGTGTGAGTGTATGTATGAAATATGCTGGAGATGCTATAAACAACAAAGAACTTGATATCCTATGCTAGAGTACAGGAGTTATATATGTACAAATCACGTCCTTCCTGTTTGATACCTATGCTGTGTTCTGTCTTGGTTTTCTTGCAATAGCAAAGAGAATGAAGAAAAAGGGGGGATGCGAAGTTCTCTGTGTTTTTATGTCACGATTCCCCTTGTTTGTCCTTGTTTGTGTCAATGATCTTGCGGTCTACCTTTTGAATGACCCTTGTTTACTCTTTTCGTGCTTACTCCAGAGATGTCTGAACTAAATTGTGCTGTGTTTTAGCGCCTAAATTTGTCGCACCGCTTCCTGCTTAGTGCCTATGCACCACAAAGCCAATTTTTTAATTTTTATTTTTCTGCATGTGATGCCGTTACCCGGGGATGAGAGGTATGTATGTGCTTACAGACCCACATGCTGCTTTGGTGGTGGGATCGGAAGAGGATGGCTGCGATAGAAAGAAGGGGTGCAAAATAATAAAGAAAAAAATAGGAAGTGGGATTTCAATTATCCAACTATAAAGAGCAGAAAGAACACTGAGCACATGCCATGCGCATAGTAAGCATCCATATATAGTATTTACATTGTTAGTATGTACATATAAGGCCAGTACATGCATCGTTAGCTGTGCATGGTCAGGACACAGCCGGTTCACCAAAATATATGGGGGCGTGTACCACTCGCAAGGTGGCTGATTAGTGATGCAGTGTTTGTGCGTTTGTATATAATTTAAGAGACGAACTCAATGTCACCATTACCGGAATAGGCTGGCAAAGGAACTAATACACACATAATAATATTCTCCACTATCAATATACGCACACGTACATATATTATCGATTTATATATATTGTACCGACTGCTATTCACCTTAGTTTCTATCGGGTTTTGCTAGCTTCTATTCACTGCAGCTCGCTTCCACTTTTAGCTTATCTCAGCTCCTCTTGTCTTGTCCTGTTTGCTCGAGGTAAACTATACATCACAACAGAGCTAAAACCATCCCCGCTCCCCGCAACTGCAACCGAAGGTTTGTTTGGCCATCTACAGCATATACAAGCCAATCCGCACATTTTTTTGCTTTGTGCTTGTTTTCTGCTTGTTCTTTTAGAAGCATATTGCAATGTCTGACTTTGGAGGATCTGCTTCTGAAGACTTGTCTCTGCCCAAGGCGACAGTACAAAAGATCATTTCTGAGATTTTGCCCAGTGAGTTTTCGTTCACCAAGGATGCCAGAGAGGCGTTGATTGAGTGCTGTATAGAGTTTATCATGATTCTGTCTACGGAATCGAACGATATAGCGGAGAAGGAGCTCAAGAAGACTATTTCATCAGACCACGTTATCAAGGCCATTACCGAGCTCGGGTTTGGAGCATATATACCGCCAATAGAGAAACTGCTGGAGGAGCACAAGGAAGTGTCGAAGGGTAAGGATAAGAAGAACAACAAATTCCAGAATAGTGGGCTATCAGAGGAGGAGTTGTTGAGACAACAGGAGGAGCTATTCCGTGCTTCTAGGAATAGGCTTCAGCAACACCAGGGGAATGATGTCAAAAGTGAGCAATAGTAACGATATGATGAAGATATGTATATTAATAAATACTGATGAAGTATGGGTTGTTTGTACGGTGTAGCTACCACGTAAGTTTAGAGTAGAGAGGAGATTTTCTACTGTATCGGCCCGATATAGGGTATATCTTTCAGTTGCACATATCTATATTACAGGTTAGATAATGTTGTGGACATAAATCATATGTATATATACATATATATAATACCCAATAGCTGATGTAGCGAACAGATATAATATATATGTATAATATGGCACGCATATAATATACAGAATAGGTCAAGTGGTGGAAATTAAAATGGCGATTGTAACAAAGTATCATACATAATATATATATATATAATTATATATATGTGTATTGATATTTTCCCTTAGCCCTCTAATATAGCGTTCACCTGTTGGTGCCGTTCTTGAGGGATCAATGACCCATTTTGATTAACAAACTCCTTAAACACCTTCAACACATCAACACCTTGCAAAATGACATCGCTGCTTGACTCGCTGAGCTCATTGTCATCAAACGAGCCTGCATCTGCATAGTCATCGTAGTCATCGCCACCCTCTGCAACACCATCGTAGCCTTCGCCAAAGGTATCTGCGTCGTTTTTCAAGAGCTCTGCTGCCTTTGCAGACACTGCAGGGTACGACTCCACAAGAGAGATGAGCAGAGACAGGAGGTATGCAGTGTGGTTGGAGGATATGGACAAGGAGGTTTGCTGCTGATGTTGGTGATTCACCATGCGCACCAGTGAGACAATCGCAACAACCTGTAGCTTTATTGTAAAGACGGTGTTGAGGAACTTGGAGGAGTTGGCAAACCAAAGATCCGCAAGCTGGGAGAACCCTTCCTGGCCCAGAAACTCAACAGTGAGGTGGGGATCAACATGTAGGAGGGACAGCATAATCTTGAGATACCCTTTACGAGAGCCGTTGTATTGGTCGAGGTAGTCATAGTTGTTCTTGATGCTGTTCTCTAGAGCGGACACCACCGTGAGAATTTGAACAAGGAGGGCGTTTCCAGAGTTGCCAGTGGAACCTCTGCTCAACACGATCTTGTACAACAACCCGTAGGTGAAGGAAATGGTGTAGGTATCATCGTAACCTGTCTTCAACACCTCCAGCAAAAGAGCCGTAAGCCTGGTGACTCTCTCGTCGTTTGACCAATCTCCCCCAGTGGCCGCAATCTCCGTAAAGCCATAGTTTACAACGCCTTCAAAGAAGCCAATGTAGCTGTCGTAGTACATCACACCGTAGTTTTCAAAGGAATCAACCACAACACCGTACACACGCCACATCTCGGGGGTGATACCCTTCAACTTGTCTATAAACGACTCCAGAATAGATAAGCTGCTCAAGAGCAAATCGGGCATCCCGTTCTCCACCACCAACAGCACACACGGCGAAAACTCCTTCAACAATGCATTACTCGATTCCAGTGATGAGGTCATTGAAACAGCCATCGTTGACATTGTTGAAAGTAGTCCAACACACTGGTTGATCTTCTCCTCCTCCTCCGAATCGTCGTTATCACCAACCTCGTTTATATTACCTCTGTTGCTCTCTGCTTGAAGGAGTTCAGTTGCAACACGTTGGAATTGCATCGATAGGTTGGACGCCAGCTGCACTGCAAACGGCTCGAGCTCGGTTGTGAAGCTCGAGACAAACTCCTCCATCACCTCGCTCACCACCTCAAACTGGTAGTCGTTGGAGAGCTCCAGCAGACGTGCCATGATGACGGCTGCCTTTGGCGAAACTGCAACACGCACGTTCGGGTTGACAACGAGGTACCCCAGGGCGTTTGCAGCTTCAATCTGAAGCGGTAAGGACGACTGCTTATGGTTGATGAAGCTTTGGAGAACAACCTCCAGAACTTGCAACACAAGTGCTTCATCAGTGTATGAATGGTGGATAATGGCTATGGTTTCGCTGGCCCTTGCCTGGAGGAACGGATACGCAGGGTTTTGCAGGTGTGGAAGAACAAACGAACGGATAACTTCATCAAGCTGTTCGCTTACAGGGGAGTTTCTGTGAGTTAGGGTCGGCCAAACCGTGGAGAGAATACGCAACGCTGCTTCAAAGGAGTAAGCAGCATCAACACCTGTGGACTGCTGCTGATTTATCTGGCTCAGAAGGTTGAAGAGCGGCTCGATCGACTCGGCAAACCTCTTTCTGGTGAGAGAGTAAACCAACAGATCAGAGGCCACGTCTGCCATTTTTCCGTCACGGTTGATATCAAAGCATCTTCTTATGTACTCCTCTGGATCATCTTGGTATAGTTCAATAGAAATAGAATGACTCCCCAATAGCGTAGGCAACACCAAGTGTTCCAACAGAGGTTGGAGCTGCGGACGGAGATGCTTCTCCCAAAGTGAATCGTTTGCAACGCACTCCCCGATGAAGGAGATGACATGATACCAGCACGGCTGGCTGAGCCAGATGGTGTTTTTGGTCCACTCCGAAATGAGTTCAAAATACTGCGAGAGGATCTGTGGTGCGAAATGCGTACAAAAGGTTTCACCAATCAAGACTGATTCAGGTGTTGAAGATCCCTTTTTGGCATTTCCATGCTTACTCTGTAGTTTGTGGAGGTTTGCAAAACTCCATTTTTTCGCCTTGACTCGGGGATCGCTCAGCTTCGAGGAATCATCATCTTGTAGCGACAGCACTTCATTGGGGAGGGGTTGCTGGATAATCGTAAAGTGGATTGTGCACCAAGTGGAGAGACGTGAAAAGTCACTCACGAAATACGGCGACAGCTTGATTATCGTGCAGTACTTGAATATCTTGAGGATGAAGTAACACATCTCAGCACTGCGGGATCCCAGGTTGTTGAAGTGGTCAATCAAACTAACACACGATGAGCCAGGTGTAGATGTGGTCATCAGACTCTCCAGCATCGGAAATGTTGCCTCAACCAACTGATCAATCGTGTTGGCCTTTCTGGCATCCCACCTCAAATGCCTTGTCAACTGCAAAAGACACATCAACCCAACGTAGACATGTTGAGCGTTGGACGAATCGCTAAGTAATTGAACAATACTTGACGATAGTTGGGGCCACGAGGATGAGACTCCGTTTTGGGAACTGTTATTACCTGCATCCTTGGCAACAGTGTCGTACCTCAGTATGCTCTGCAGGGCAGTAGTGAGCTGGGCTGTTATCTGGTCTGAATGCCTGGAGTTCACAACAACTTCAACCATACATGGGATCAATTTCTGTTTAATCGCCTCTTTTTCCTCTCTCGAAATGAACACCTGTCCGGCCAATGCTGTTTCTTGATCGATGTACCATGTGGACCTCACTTTATTCTTGAATATAATAGCGCTCGAAGTATGCACAGAGGGGGAGACCGCTTTGTCTGCTGCTAGTTCGAGGAAGAAGAGCGTTGCACCGGGCTGCTTCTTCACCTCGCCTAGTGTATTTTCAGCATCTTTCCTTATATTTTGGATCGGAGATAGCGAGTTCTCCAGACATGTGAGAATAGTGTGTTTGTCCATGTTACTTAATGTTTTACCGTCTCTGCGTCTCGATATGCAATTTATGGTCTAAACCGGCATTAGCTCCAAATCTCTATGTGTAGAATAGAAGGCCTGGTGCATGGGACTAACGTATTTGCAGCAGACTAACGTATTTGCAGCGACAGTGCTATGTTTACAGTATATAGCAGAAGTGCTCTCTATATGGAACCCACTCAACGTGACTAATCTGGTTATACTAAAACTATACAAATCCGCTACGCCTATTTCTTTGCACCTTGTGTGAATCTTGCACTATGTACATCAACCCCTCTATAACGACAGCGTATGGGCGATGTATGCGTGGTGTGGGCGATGTGTGCATTGTGTAGGCGATGGATGTGCTGAGACCTTGAAATTTTTCAGTAGTGTAATGTAGGGAGAGAGGGGGATGTGTGTGTGCATGACAGTGCATGCGGCGCTGCAGCTATTTGCATGTGGAATAAAAAACACAACTATACAATTAATATATCTTATTCTCCATACTTAATACTATTTATCTGTGAATGAAATCTTAAACCACTCTAGTGGCCTCCTGTTGTTGGAAGGCCAACATAAACCTTGAACGAATCATAGATCAGCCATTGGAAGCCTGTAAGTGTACCGATCATGACAATCCTGATTGGCAAGCCATTCCAAAGACCTGCAAATCCAATCTTCTGATACATTCTGGTAACAGCAGCACCAGTAGTCTCATCTGGCTTCTTGTTGGCATTCACAAGACTGACCAAAACATCAGCCGGATGAGACACAACAGCACAGAAAATACCCGCAATGTATCCACCGGCGAAGGAAACACCCGTCTGTTGCAGTGGACTATACTCACTCTTCTTCTTGGGAAGCTGCTTGTAGATCTGCTCAACAACCTTCTCAAAAGAGGCAAACTTCACCATCGTGTATGGGATCTGTCTAAACCACAGAGGAACCAGCCCGGAGTAGTAGCCTTGGATCTTACCAACCTTCTGCGGAGGGATTGTGGTTTGCATCTTCACCTTGATGGCCTCCAGAGGACAGAGGAAAATATCCGCAATGAATTCAGCGGAAGCAGAGGCCGCAAGATATGTGAAAGTGTTTGCACCTGCAATGTCTCCGTATGTCTTTTTGAAGAACTCGTAGAAACCGTACTTACAGGCACCCTGCATACCGTACCCGACAAAAGTGGGGAGAATACCTGTGAAGATTGCCGGGAATCCTTCCGTCTTGACAATGGTGCTCCATGCCTGGACATTGCTCCTATAAAGGCTTGAGTTCACCTGTCTACGGCATTTGACGAGGTCCAAGGGGGTAACAGCAGCATGTGTTGGAGCGCAAGCTACCCAGAAAATGTTAGCATTATACATAAGCAAACCTTCAACTCTAAATATACGTACCAATGATACCACCAAATGTGCAAGTCAGATAATAGTCCAAAGTGAAGAGTTCAATCTTCCTCTTGGGCTCCAAAGAGGACTGGATGAAATAGGAATAGGGAGAGGTGACTCCCACTTTCGATTGGTTGGCCATTGAGTGATGAGTTAAAGTGGTTGTTGAGTTAGTTACAACTTGCAATTGAAACAGTTCTTTATACCAATTGTTGCCGAGCCTCTTTTCTAAAGCAGTTGCAGCGCTGGTCAGGTGATGCGGCGTTCCTTAAGCACGTATCGTTCCTCCAACAACTACTGTATTTATAGCCTCAAGCCCAATTACACGGAAGACGAGATATCTCCGCAAATTCCCTCACGCAAAGAGGCCAAACCGGCAAAGACAGGCAACGGTAGGCAGAGGGATATTCCACCATACTGGGAGTTTGGTTGCTTCGTACCCCTCTGACTTCTATCCCCCTGTTTCCCCGTCTCTGCACACCACCTGTTCCGAAGCACCCTTTGCAGGGGGCTGACGGGCAGTTGCTATAGCGGCACAGTCTAAAGATGCATTATATGCACGCAATCTGCACGATAACTGCGATATCGGCAAGCACGGTTGACATAACCGCCAGCGGCTCTATTATTTTACAATGCTACATTAGTATTTTTTTGTAGAGTATACCATATTTTTTTTATTTTTTGGATAATGACATCTATTGAATATCTTTTGGAGCATTCGCAAAAACCTGGAGTAAAAACAGTAGAAACAGTTAGAAAGCATTCATGCAACCTTGTTCGCCTAGTGTCATGCAAGTTTGCGCATGGAAGAATGTTTAGTTTGTGTTGACAAATGCATCAAGATTGCACCTACCTCCGCTTCCAATATACATTTGACATGAGCATTCCTGATGTGGCTAAAACTGAGCATTCAATATACATTTGACACGAACATTCCTGATGTGGCCAAAACCTGAGTGTTCAAAATAGTTTATCATATCTATTTCTTGCTATAAAAACAAAATGCGTATAAACTACTCAAACGACTTCAGCGCCTGGTGCATGTCTTCAATTAAATCTTGGACATCCTCAACACCCACACTAACTCTGATCAAGGTGGGTTCAACAGAATTGTCTGTCATGGCACGCCATTCCACAAGACTCTCTACACCACCAAGGGATGTAGCATGGTGGAAATATTTGAGCCTTGAAGGGAAGCTCTTTGCAACTTCAATGTCGCTCAGGGTGATGGAGAACACTGGGCCATACCCACCGGAGAGCTGTTTCCTGACAAACTCGTAGTCCTCACCAACCTGGAGGGATGAGTGGTAGATATTCTTCAACGCGGAGTACTCCTTGGCCAAGAGCTTCCCGTGGAGGAATGCCACCAACTTCTCAGCGTTTTGGCTCTGCTTCAAGATTCTCATCTCATAGGTTCTGAGAGACCTCAGTAGCAGGAAGCTCTCCAGATTGGCGATATTGGTACCGAGCAGCAATCTGTCCTGGAGAAGTTCGTTTTTGACAACCTTGCTCTTTGTAAGGAGAACTCCGGCCAACAGGTCAGAATGACCACCCAGGTACTTTGTAGCGGAATGCATAACCATATCTGCCCCCCATAGAAATGGGTCCTGAAGAGGCGGAGGCGCAAATGTGGCATCCACCATTAGCTGTGCACCCACACCATGGGCATATTCCGCGTATTTGCTTATATCACACGATAAACCCTCAGGGTTGACCGGGGTCTCGAGATGGAGCAAATCGCCCTCTGAAAGGCCCAATTCCTCTAATGGAGTGGAATCGTCAAACTCTACAACCACCAATCCGCTGATCCTGGTGAAGAGACGGGCAATCCCATGGCATCCGTGATAGCCTTTGCCAATGGCGAGCTTCTTGGGGCTAAAATGGGTGAGCGCAGCAAAGAAAGCACCAAGACCGGAAGAGTACGAGATGGCCTCACTCTTAAAGATTTGGGAAAGGACTGCTTCCACGTTGTTGGAGTTGGGATGACTGAAACGAGAGTAGATGAGCTGTTTAGATGCTTCATCGCTGGTGTGGTCAACGTCGCGGTACATCACCAGCTCGTTGGGGTCCGATGAGTACCTGAAAGTGGTGGAAACGTTGATTGGATGGGCAACATCTGGCACTCTAATGTTGACGTCATCAGCATGGACGAGAGAAGTCGCTAAGCGTGGCATTGTAGAGTGGTGACGGTGGCTCTTAGGTGTAAACGGAGCGCGAGACAGAATAGTGCGAGGTGGATAGTATCAGGGTGCAGAGGGTGAAAAATCAACTGTGGGAGTCTGGGGCGAGTAGCTCTCTAGCTAGTTATTGGTTGACTTTATCAATTGAGCAGTAGATACTGATATTTCAGCATTTAGCACTATCTATAGTAACCCAGATTATTCAACGGTTTCCTGCCAAATGCATCTCGGCCGAACCCTCTGATACCACATTGGCAATTTCCCGATTCGGAAGTGTAATTACTGTACGGGTAATGACGCAATAGGCAGAGAGCACTACTAGGAAGGTGTATCGATGCGATGATGGATTGGAGGTGAGAATGAGACTTGAGAGATATCATCTTTTGGAAATCGGATTAACTATAATTCTCAATAGTGGAAGGCTGCAAAAATAAATATTGAGAATCATTTCGTTGTGTGTTGCTGTTGTATGATCACCGCCCCATCGCCCCAACGCCCCAACGCCCCAATGCCTGGCGCCCCACTTTGTTACCGCCCCATTTTGCTACCGCCCCATTTTGCTACCGCCCCTGCGTCCCCGCTCAGACATGCCACCCGCCTAATCTGTCACCGCCCCAATTAAACACCTACCTGACATACGCTTGCCTAACCAAGCTGTCACCGCCCCAAATCAACTATCTATTATCCTACAAATTGACATCCATTTGTACCATTATCCCTTTACTTGGGTTTAACTCAAAGAGGAATTTCATTAGCAGAAACAGCCCAAATTCATCTCCTAATATTCTAACTCACAATTGTGAGCCAATCCATTCCCACCCACATATACAACCCACACAGCATATACTCTTCACCTGACCGTACGGCTCCAGCCCTGCTTTGAAGCGTTTTGCCTATGCAGGCTGCCGCAGGAGCGCTTTTATGACGAGTTGTCTCCACCATTCCGATGGATATATTTAAATGGGGAACCAAAAAGGAAACCAGAAACTGTTGAGGTTTAGCATTAGGGTGACCTCGAAATGACTACATCAGAATTGAAATACGCCAATGGTGAGTAATTTGGTTCTTTGGCTGTTGGACTGCCGTGAAGCGGCATTGGCGCTGGGCAGGCCCCGGGCAGGCACTCTAAGCAGTCAAGAGAGGCTGATATCAGGCTGCTGTTATGCGAATGGCTAAGAGGTATGCCATCGCACCGTGAAGACGAATGACTGGTTTCGATGGCATCTAGGAAATGTAGAGAGGATGAGGATGCCTCTCTAAAGGTTATCTGTAGAAGGAATATAGAGGGGTACCTTGTACACCGTTAGATTGCTTTTACCGCCATGCCGTCCACTCACCCCCACACCTACTAACCGATTAGAATTTGTTGACTTTGTCAACGCGTCCCCCACTCCATACCACGTGGTTGCCAACGCCAAGGCTCTACTTTCCAAGAAGGGATTCACCCAGCTGAGCGAACGCGACAACTGGGCTGGCAAGGTGGTGAAAGGAGGGCGCTACTTCGTCACTAGGAATGCTTCTTCCCTTATTGCATTCACCGTCCCAAACGGGTGGCAGCCAGGCAATCCACTGGCAATGGTGGGTGCTCACACCGATTCGCCCACGCTACGAATCAAGCCCATATCCAGTGCTACCAAGGAAGGCTACTTCCAGATCGGTGTTGAGCTCTACGGCGGAGGTATCTGGCATACCTGGTTCGACAGAGACCTTGGTGTTGCGGGCCGTGTATTTGTCAAGGATCACAATGGGAACTTTGTCGCCAGGCTGGTGAAGATTGACAAGCCAGTATTGAGAATTCCAACGCTGGCCATCCATCTGTCAAAGGAGAGATACAAGACGTTTGAGTTCAACACTGAGACTCAGTTCAAGCCCATTGCTGGTCTCGAGAGCTCTGTCAAGAGTTCCGACCACGGTGCCTCTGAGGCGTCTACGCCTTCCAGTGGGTGCTGCTCCAACGAGGCCACCCCAGAAGAGTTCCAGGCAGTCAAGTCCGTTGTTGAAAGGCACAACAAGCAGCTGTTGGAGTTGATCGCCCAGGAATTGGATATTACGGTTGCCGATATCGCTGACTTTGAGCTGGTGCTCTTTGATCACAATAAGGCAACCCTTGGTGGTCTCAACGAGGAGTTTATCTTCTCGCCCAGACAGGACAACCAAGTGAGCTGTTTCTGTGCTGTGAATGGACTCATCAACAGCGTCGTTGATGACGACAGTGCTTCGAAAGGCACCTCCATCAACCTCATCTCCTTGTTTGACCACGAGGAGATTGGCTCGATGAGCGCCCAGGGTGCCTTCTCCTCTTTTCTTCCTGATATTCTCGGCAGGCTCACCACCTTGAGCGGTGAGGCTGCACTCGATGTGGGTGTTGAGAGAGCAGACGCGAGCACCCATCTCCAGTCTCTTTCAAAGAGCTTCCTCCTGTCTTCTGATCAGGCCCATGGTGTTCATCCCAACTATCCAGAGAACTACGAGGGTGCCAATAGACCCCAGATCAACGCAGGCCCAGTCATCAAGATCAACGCCAACCAGAGGTATGTGACAAACTCGGCTGGTGTTGTACTTCTTCAACGTATTGCACAACTCCACAAGGTGCCATTGCAGTTGTTTGTCGTTAGGAACGACAGTCCATGTGGCTCAACGATTGGGCCAATGCTCAGCGCTAAGCTTGGTGTGCGTACCCTCGATTTGGGTAACCCACAGCTTTCAATGCACAGTATCAGAGAAACAGGAGGTGCGTTTGATATTGCAAAGTTGGTGAACCTCTTTGAGGGTTTCTTTAGTTTGTATGGAGAGTTGGAGGCAAAGGTGCTCGTTGACCAATAAGTTTGCTTATTATATTTAATTGTCTGTTGGTATTGTTTATCTGCTCTGTTGGTTTACAATATTTATTTATAATACATTGTTATGATAAATTATTATAATACATTATTATGATACATTATTATGATAAATTATTTTCACCATATGCTAGACAATCGTAATTTAATTGCTCCAGTTGATGAAATAGGGATTGATTCTTTGTAATATTGCTTTTATATATTGTTGATTATTAGTGTGTATAGTGATCATATTATTGAGCAAAAGGAAAAGTGGGAATAGTGCAGTATATGCATAATGAGAGAATGATGAGAGAACAAGGGAACAAGGGAACAAACAAATAATACTTGGGTAAGCAGAAGAACAAGGAACAAGGGCAAAGCGTGGGGAACTGAGGGCGAGGACAATGAGGGCGAGGACAATGAGAAGGGCAGGAGAGAGGACAATGAGGGCGAGGACAATGAGAAGGGCAGGAGAGAGGACATTGAGAAGGGCAGGGACCAGGGGAGAGGGGTATGCAAAGACAGCGACAAGGCATCTAGGCTGCAGGACAATCTTACATGGAACACCCATATAACAGTTATTATAAAATCGCATGACAAATTTAATAATAATAAAAAAAGTTCAATAACGCTTTTATTAGACAACTTTCACCATTATTAAAAGTTTGAATCTTATTAAAATTCTGAATAACCAGTGGTGTGTAACATAATCTATTACTGCACTATTCCCAACTGGTCACTGACCGTTAAGCTAAAAGCTAACAGCTGGAACCTTCAACATCAAGTTGACCCATTGGCTGTTGCTGGAATGCATCAGCGCCCGATCTTGTGCACCTCACCTTATAGCTCATCTTGTGCACTGCACTACTGCACCTCATCTTGCACTCCTCACCTTATAGCTCATCTTGTACACTTATGGCTCATCTTGTGCAGTGCACTACTGTACCTCATCTTGCACACCTCATCTTATAGCTCATCCTGTGCACTGCACTACTGCACCTCATCTTGCACACCTCACCTTATAGCTCATCTTGTGCACTGCACTACTGTACATCATCTTGCACACCTCACCTTCTACCTCATCTTGTACACTGCACTACTGCACCTTCATGCACCCCCAAATGGGTCTAGCTAAAAAACACGTTGCGAATGAAATTTGAGGAGGCATAATCTCTATTTCTGTACATGAGTATACACTTATGTATACATAGTTATATCTGGGTATAATTGTGCGTACACTCTGACCCAACATCAGGAAATACCATGAAACTAGGCTTCGCATTGGTGTTACCTGTGCTGTGTCTATTACAGCCCACACTACAGGCCAGTACAGACACTGAGCTTACATTTCCAGCATTGATCTTTTCGCATAAACTGTGAGTTATTGGACTTAGTCTCCCACTTTGAATTTCTCTAATACTAACTTTTATAGAATTCCTGGTCTTAAACCCTCATTACCTCACAAAGAACAATACCCATTCACAGTTGCAGAAGTGCATGACGTCATAGACAGAGTCACAGAGCAGTGCACTTCAAATGCGTACATTTTTATAAACCAGCCAGGTTTAACACTTCAAGACTTGGAAAGCTTCCAGCTGTTTCCCCATTTAAGGCAATATCTGAGTATTGCCAGTACTATCGTAACTTTTCCCAATGTGGTGATACCTGGCTCTTCTACAGGCACCTGGGAGTTGGACTTGGATAGGATACTACACCATACCAGAGTGCATTGTCACACCAAAGAGATTTTCGTTAACAGTGATGATTCAGATGAGGTGCCTCATTACGTAGACACCAGAAAGAGAGCCATCAGGATCAACTTCTCCCCGCTTCCCGGGATAGAAGACCCTGAAGAGAGGGCTAAAGTGCTGTACGAACACGATGTGACTCTTCATAAGATCATTAGAAAGTTGCCAAGCAGATATTATACCGTCTTGCTCACGGGAGGTGCCACTCCCTATAATCCTCCATCTGTACAGTTTGTATTTGAGGAGGAAGAGATCCCGGTTGACCCTAAACAAGTAACTCCTGAGATGAAAATGGGCGTGTTCCAGTCGAGAAATAGTATTTTCCCCGACATCTCTGTGTTTGACAAGTCGAGGTACCTCGAATACGAGCGTAATGAGGGGAATAATGACAACAGCTATGGCGCTGCTTATGACGACGGCATCCCCGAAGAGTACCAAGGTTGGATCAAAGATATTCCCCTTGAAGGTGATGAAAACCGCAACCCTGTAAACCCCAAAAAGTTCAGACAGGTTGATGAGAGCGTTTTCAGGTTTGGGGAGAATGAGAAGAGGGCACCATCAATATTTGATAAGGAGCTACTCATGGATAATGCGCTTCTAATTGTTGGAATTACAATGACACTGCTTGGCTTAATAGGGTGGAGCATGGTATGCTTACTATTCAAGGTTTCTATGGTGTTTAAGAGGTCAGACACAGCCAACACCGAAGTTAAGCCGGACGAGAAAAAAAAGGTACGCCAGAACTAGATCTCCCGGAATTGTGAATAATAGGTTGCTCAATGGTTTACAAAATGCTACAGTGCTCAATATCCCCTATTTTTCCATGTTTGATCTTTCCATGTTTGGTAGCCTCTTATATGATTATGTAATATTCACCTTCTTTGAGATAATCAGTATATCCTTCCTGCGCCCCTCCCCAGCCACGCATCTCACATGGCTGGTGGTACATAAAGGGCGAGCGACACACACATAGATAACCGTTTATAGATAAGCATGTATAGGTAGCCAGCCTTATATGAATGAAAATACAACAGCCTTATATCCATAGTCATACACTCTCCAGAGTAGCATACATAAGGCAGTCATAGTTACAATATTGTGTGTAAGACATCCGCACACCCGTTTTATGGATTCCACGTTGTGATTGCCTATAGCATTGGCCCCCCATCTTTGCCGCTACTTTTCTCTGTCCACTATTGGCCCACAATACATATATATATATATATTAGAAAACCTTTTTATAGCAGGGAAGAGCAGATATCATTTCACACACCACAATGAGTTCACCATTTATTGATGCAATTTCATTGGAGGAGCAGCCAATATATCAGGATGTTCCTGAATTCACCTCGATAACAGAAACATTATCGAACAAATTATTAGATATAAACAACACACTCAACAATCTAAGTAAAAATGTTTCGTTTCTAGAAGAGGGTGTCAAAACTTACTCACAGGAAGTGGATAACGACCTTGGAATCAAAGTGGATGGCAACGCAGTGAATGTCGATACACTCAATACCGTTAATAAATACCAAAAAAACTGTATTGCTCTGATCGGAAAGCTTGTTCAACTGCTGAAAGAGATATCGCCAGCTTCAAAGCAGCTTCAATCATTACATCCATCAGATCTAAACGCATCGCAGAGATTTGTCAAGGACAAATTACAGGCAACCACTGCTGAGTGTTTGAACAAGTTCAATACACTCCAAGGCAAATTTGCCGCAAGTGAGAAACTACTGACACAAGTTGATGAGCTGCAATTTGCCAGAAATGGCCGTAACAGCAACACCAGTGCGCATTTATTACAAGAAGAAGCTGGAGCCGAGTCTCGCTTTGAGGGGGCACGGTCTCAGGGGGCGCAAAGCCAACTAGTTATTGAATATGAACCCTTAAATGCAGAAGAGCTGGAGTTTCAACAAAACTTGATAGCCGAAAGAGAGGTTGAGATTGAAAATATTGCCAATGGAGTACAAGAGCTGAACGAAATATTTCAAGATTTATCAACGATAGTGACCGCACAAGGGGATATGGTTGACAATATAGAGAGCAATTTGTATTCGGTAGCAAGGGATACAAGAGCTGCACATCAACAAATAATCAAAGCAGATCGATACCATAGGAGGTCAAGGGGGCTTTGTTTTTGGATGGTTGTCATTTTGTGTGTGGTTTTGAGTTTTATTATTTTGGTTATTTTTGCTTAGTCGTTTGCACGAGGATGTGGGAAGCAACGGCCCGACATTTCACTTAATGGGAATAGTGGTAACTAAAGGAATTGTATACTATTGGAGATACACCGATACAGGAGTTATAGAGTTTGATGGATAATAAAGATGTATATATATCTAAATGGAAAAGTATTGTAGAATGAAAGGGGACAGAAAGAGAAGACGAAGAACCAGAACCAGAACAAGAGAGACAGGAATACGAAAGGCGTATTTACAATTTGGAGATAAGGGAGACAAAGAAAAAAGAATCGTGGAGGGGAGGGGACAATGAAATCATATGGTGATAGCCACAAAAACGAAAGAGGGGAAGTGGCTCGGGAAGGAGAACAAACAAGACAAACAGACACCGCATGAATTCAAGGGTGTTTTATTTATTTTTTGGGGAATGTAAAGTTTGGCGAGTTTCATGCAACATGTAGCATGAATGGAGCATCCAGATTGATTAAAGGGACTAATGGGCTAACGCACTAATGGGCTAACGTTTAGTGTGAAGGGTGGCAAGTAAATAAACAAGGGAAACGAGTGATTGAAATGCCATACAGATTGCAAATGGATATCTTTTTAGGAGGAGGGTCAATACTTTGCATAGCTGATATTATATATTGTACGATATAATGAGAGATATTTTATCATTCGTGGTGGTTTAGAGATTTATATCAACTGAGCAAATGGAGTTAAGCCACCCTCTTTAGCTTCTTCCAGTTGGTAGTCACATCCTGTCACCCCGTCTATCATGCACAGTTAGGCTGTTACCACAAACAACAAGGGCTGGCGTGTACATAATCACATGCATATTTCTCAGATTTCTCTTGTCAGATTTCTCTTGTTTGATCCACAGACTGATTTTTTTTCCCTATAAACCATACACTCCCCTCAATGTTCTTGCTTGCTTGACCCTTCGACCCAACTGTCTATAAACATTTTTCTCCACACACTAACCCCTGTTACTGCTGGCCACCGTAATAAAACACCTTCAGTTAAATATCTTGTCGGTAACAATCTTTAACACCTGTATAGAATCTATAATGAAACCCTCCACATATTAACATTACCGTCATCTCCCGCAGTTAATAGGATACTCTCCTCTTCTCCATTGGCCTCACCTCCATCCCACCACTCAACACCATTGATCTCATAAACCCCATGGCTAAGCTCGTGAACACCTTGTACTTCCCACCCTGACTCACCCTCTTTATAAATAACTAATTTTCCGTCACTGCCAACACTGGCGATCTTTGCATTTCTGCCCCATGACACGCTGTAGATGGGACCCTTATGAACTGTTGGCAGTACACTCTGCTGGAACCACTCTTCAGTAATGGGCTCTGCCCTGATAGTGGAAGGAATATCGTCTGAAGTGCTTTTCAATGTATCATCTTTACTAGCGCTCTTGGCCCATATACGAACAGTTGCATCATCGCTACAGGTACACAATCTGTTGTCCACGATAGGGAGACCGGCCTTTGCAACTTTTTCGAAACTGGCACTCCAAACCGTACCCGTGTGCTCCTTTAGATCTGCTACACAAACCCAATCATCCTCATCATAATAATCTTGTCTGAATAGCTTGACAGTATCATCGTAAGAACAAGACGCCAACAGCCTCCTGCTGGGATGCCATGTCACATGCTTCACATCCTGTGTATGCTCCTGTATTACGTTGATACACTCAAACTCCTCGTTGTGGTCATCTGTCTCCCATATCCACGTTGACTTATCACGAGAACAAGACGCCAATAGGCTGGGGTCGTGTGACCAGGAGACTGCTTTGATCTCGTTTTCATGGCCCTCAATAATCGCAATAAGAGAGAAAGGATGGTGGTCAGAATTATATGCTTCTTTATCGTATGCTACCCTATTGATGTCTGATTCGTCCATTTCCTCATCGGATTCGATGGGGTGGCGCTCCCCTCCATCGGGGTTGGCTTCCCATATGCTAATGGTGCCGTCGAACGACCCCATTGCCAAAACAGGATATTCATCACTGTCAGCGGAGACAAATGCTGGCTTCCATTCAACAGTACGAATTGCCTTTGAGTGGGTATTATCATCCAAAACTCCAACGAGTTTCTTTGTGTTTAAATTGTAGATACGACACGTTTTGTCAGCAGAAACGGTTGCCAGTAGAGGAAGCTTGGAATGGGTCGAGATGTCCCATGCTCTATCCGAGTGGCCAATGAATGAATGAATTAGGTCGATAGACATAATAGCAGCATAGAGAGATGTGTGTGCAATGGTTTCAGATACCGATTGTAACTATATTTTTGATGCCTATTATAAACGTTTCAGAGTTCACTGATATACTTCAATGGTACACTCCACTGATACACTTCACTGATATATTTCGCTGAGTGAGTATGCTGATCTATAATATAATTAATAGATCTCTGGGAAACCACCAGCCTATTTTTCACCTCCCATCTGATATCCTATAGTTAACCGCTTACACTATGGCGTTATCGAGATCCCATAGTTAAGAGATGACTGATGTTATCGGGTGGAATCCAGGTAGTGAGTTAACCAGGTAGTGGGATAACCAGGTAGTGAAATCCAGGTTGAGTTTTACGTATGGAGTCTCTTAAGTATGGAGTCTTTTTTAAGTATGGATTCTCACGTATGGAGTCTTCACTACCTATCGGTCACATAGTCTTTGGTTGCCCATAGTTAAGCAAAGGTTCCCCAGTAGAACTGCTAATATGAGTGGTACACTCCCGTTTCTGTTACTGAACAATCCAGAGAGAGCACACACAAGTATGAATAGTAAGAAGATGCCTTCCTCCTATATACACTATTTACAGAATCTATATATATGAACAACTAATTGATTATCTATAATACAAGTCATCTGGATATGTGTGGTTTAGCCATATCATGCCCGGTATCACGTTATCTACAGTTAATGCAAATAGTCGTGTACGCACCGATGGCATTCACCAATCCATCACTTTCACAGTATGTAATATACTGAGGACCGATATTTACGAAGAATAGTTTATTAGAGAGATATCTATATTAGTATATCCAACACCAACAATTGTATTCCAACCACTCCAACCCACTTGAGGTGTCTCACTGTTTCCATGATGCAGTCTCTTTTAAGAGCATCTAGAAGTGGGATTCTTCCCGGACCTTTCCGTCTACCATCTGGGAAGCCTCGGGTGTCCCAACTGCCCATCACTCTCAACAGGCACATCAGAAACTATTCAGAGGGTGAAAAACTCACCAAGAATTCAAACAATGCAGCTGAAAATGCAACCACAGATAAAGCAGAGCCCAAAATTCTAGGGAGTGTGAATTTTTCACCCGAAACTCCACTGAAACCTGTCAGTGAGTCCTTTGCTAATGCACCATCAACCAGAGTGTCACCGTCCACTGGAGCCTCTGCTGCTCCTGCGCCCATGCCACATATGAACCTCCCATCGCACCGGGGGAAATATATCCCACGCGCACGTCATGAGCGAGTTTCATTTGAGTTCCCAGAGCCTCCTCGTCCGTCTGAGACACCAGGTGAATCTGCCAAATTGTCGTCGCGGCTCCCCAGGCTGATGCTGCCTTCACTCGTGATACTATGTGGGTCCATATGGGCTATTTTCACGTACAAATACTTCACCAAGGGCAATCAGGACGACTACTCGGAGTTTTTGAATGCGGAAAAGTTTTTGGGGTACATAATCACCTACAAATACCAGGTTGATGAGGACCATTACATAGTGGAGTTGACTAGGAAGAACCGGAGCAAAGCGTTGGGATCGCTGGGGACGCTGAAATCGATGTGGGATGGCAAACGGATTTGGAGTGTTGAGATTGCACAGCCTGACATCAACGTCACGCGGAATTATACTCCGTTACCGCTATATGTAGCCGGAGAGAGCGCGGAGACAGGGGAGCCTTATCTCCGAGTTATCTCCGACCAGCTCGAGGAGGGCAAGTTTATACTGTATATAAAGCAATACAAAACAGGGGAGGTTGCCAGATGGCTTTGTAGTTTGCCGCTGCTAGCGGAAGTTGGAGTGCGGGGGCCCATAGTACAATACACCACCCCATTCCACCCCTTGGATAAGCATAGTGAGAGGCCAACCCTACGAAATTTGCCCAGTAAGATGGAACCGGATGCAGACTATCCACTGGATGAATTGCCCAAACCGGATAACTATGTTTTCTATGGTGCAGGGACCGGAATTGCCCCTATATTGCAGATGCTCTACTCTAGAAATCCTCCAAAGGGCCATGTGGAAGTTCACTATGCGTATAATAGGGAGAGCGAGGTTCCCAAACAGTTCAAATCGTTAAATTACTTTTTGGAGAAGACGGGCAGAGCTTCTTTTGACTATTTATCTTTGGAAAAGGGGAGTAGATTAACTAGGGAGAGTATCGTCTCGCCCGGGGCGTTTAACTACAATGGGTATAGAGATCTGAAGATGGTGAAGGAGTGGGAGAGAAAGAAGAGGTTGAGAGAGGAGATGAAGAATATAAAAGAGGGTAAACAGGTGTCAGATGTTTCGGGGTCTGTCTCTGAACCAGATGACTCGTCTCCTGTGAGTTCTTCAACTCCTGTAGCCCACTCAACTGCAAGTTCCTCACCTGTAACCCACTCAGCCTCGAGTCTTATCCTCTTTGAGAATGCTGTTCAACAATATGAGCACTTGAAGAAGTTCGAAATTTTGGAGCCCCCGGCATTAGCGTTCGTATGTGGGCCTGATGGGTTTATTGCGGCAATTAGCGGTAAACCCGATTTGAACAATGAGGAGAATGTCGATAGGGGCGAAGTCGGTGGGTACCTGAAGGAGAAAGGATGGGGCGCCAACAATGTGGTGAGGTTGTTATGACTTGTAAGAGTTATGTGTAAATAGTTTATAATATATCCTTTGTGATATAGTATTCTCTACGAGTCTCTAATCACTTGTAGTGTTCACTGAGTACATGTCAATACAATATCAGTTAATTGTCTATCGCTTAATTGTCTATCATTCAATTGTCAATACATGTCAATACAATCGTTTATGTCTATCGCTTTGTCAAAACATCAACTATAAATCCCTCCTCCAACTCCGTATCACCCACCCTACCATTATAATCCAACTCCTCATCGTCAAACATTAACCGAACACCAACTCCATCAGGCAATCCCCGCTGTTTCCGGTAAAACTCGGCAATCTTGCCAAGCTGGGTGGCACCGTTGACTTCAACTCTAAACACATTCTTTTCCTTATCCTTCAAGTCTATTGTGAAGTAGCCACTATCACCACCGCCTTGTATGACACCACTCACATCAGGAGAGGGTGAATGAGGAGCCTCTCCAAGGTGGTTTTCCTCCCCAAGGTGATTTTCCCCAACTATTTCGAGACTGTCGTCGTCTCCTGTATCGTCACTATAGTTTTTCTGAATCGCACTGTCATTTGCAAGGTTGCTCTCCAGGATCTCTACCTCATGTTTGGTCATCAGCTTTAGAGACAATTTGACACGGCCAGACTCGGAGATCGATGTGTGGGGGGAATGACTGGAAACTGCAAGAACCGAGGCGACCCTCAGAATGGGGTTTAGCTTAATAAGAGGATGGCTAATAAGTTGATGGCTCAGATGAGTGCTATGAGTGCTCTGATGAGCGCTCTGAGCACTCAGTTGCTCTCCCTGTGATGCTAGGAGTGTCCACCTCTCTAAATCATCTGGGAAAGGAACACCTAGTTTGCGTTCCAGGGACTCTAATAGGTTTGCTCCACGCAGTTCATTCTTCAACTGGGGGATACTGGCTTTGATTACTTTGCTCAGCTTGGTAGAGCCTTTAGTCAATATGCGAACTTCTGTAATTTCGTCATCATAAGTGGCGTATACACACACTTCAAACGTTTGGGACATGACGTTGGAACCACTATTCTTCTCTTGAGACTCGATGCTGTCAATCGTTGCTATTGGATCGTCCAGATGATCAGGAGTGTTTAACGATTTGGCAATTTGTTTAAAAAAGTCGTCGTCGTCGTTGTCATCGGCGTGGGCATCGTCGTCGTTGCTTGTAGAAGGTTTGACTATGCCTATACGATTGTCAGGAGAGCCTATACTATCGGGAGACCCTCCATCAAAATCTACAATTTCGATCGAATCATCAAGACTTTGTGTTGGCGCATCTGAGATACTCTCCATATTGCTGACTGTGCGGCCAAGTTGCCTATTTGAATTTAGGTGACTTGTATGACTTTGACTTTTATTGCTCGTTAAACTATTTAAGCTATTTACACTATTTGCATTGGCTGAATATTTTGTCTCTTTTGGATCAAGTGGTTCACCTTGAAGAGAGAGCTCTGCAATCTCCTCTGCACTCTTCTTCTGGCTTTTTTTCTTCTTCTTGGGCTTTAATTTCCTCTTCTTAAAAGGCTCCTCCAGTGGGTCGTCAAAGGGATCACCACCAAAAGCAAAAAAGTCATCCTCGACAGATGGGAGAGACTTTGCTTTGGGGAGGTTTGTGTTTTTGTGATTTACTTGAGAGGAACTACTTCCACTACGGTTATTCGGACTATTATTGGCGTTACTGTTTCTGATGATCAGATGATTAGATTTTATCTCACTATCGGAGGAGTTGTTGTGTTTACTATGAGAGGTTTCATTATGAGAGGTTTTACTATGAGGGGCTTCAATATGAGGGGCTTCACTATCAGGATCCACATTTAGAGGGTTTTCACTATGAGCTTTGGTATTGATTTCACTAATAGCTTTAGTGTCGTCACTTGATCTGACATCACTTGTTCTGAGGCGTCTGTGATTAACATGAGACTCGTTGATATCGCATGAGATTGAAGTTGTAAACTCTTCGATGGCACTTTCAAAATCGTCGTCGTCTGAGTCCATTTTGAGGTTTAGCTGTTCCGTTTCCAAATTAAATGGTATATCTTAGGTTGGTATGTCAGGCGTACTGGTGTGTGAGATATGTAGACAAGTGTTTGAGGAAATATGTGGGACAGATTCATGCTGATGGGACAGCACTGTGGATAGGGTCTAAAGCTGAGATGTGCGGTACTGTGTGTCTGTCGCTGTCAATGACTGCCCATATGGAATAATTGGAGGTGAGGTGAATATATGATTGTCTGTTTTATCAACCAAGGGTATGTCACTCTTGAATCACCCCAATGGTTGAAATAGTGAAAAGTCAACGCCATTCCCCGGATTACCCACGCTCAGTTGCACCCACGCGTGCTCGTGTGTGGGAGTGTGGGTGCCACACGTTGATGGCGTTGACGTGCGTGACTTCTTACAAGCATGTGGTGTAGGTGTGTAGGTGTGTGTGTGTGGGTGTGTGGGTGTGTGGGTGTGTGGGTGTGGGTGACTCAAGCAATAAAGTCAAGTGCCAGGAGAAAAGAAAAGGCACTGCAGGAGGGTCGCACGGTGGAAACGGTTGTTGCGTTATGGATTCTGTGCGTATAGACATGATAGGAGTGAACGATAAGAGAAGAGTACATAAGAGGAGCAGAGTACATAAGAAGTGCATAAGAGCCGGAGTGTTCCTAGTTTGCCTCTACAAATAATCTTTCTATATATTAGTTTATTGAGTGTGACGATAGTAGGTTGATATTATTCAATGATTTCAGTTGATTGTAATTTATATATTTGCGGTGACCACTCTTCTGAGTTATGTCATTTATATTATTTACAAAGCAAATTAAAGTGTTCCTGAAAGTTTTTTGTTGATTTATTATTTAATATCCTGCTGCGAAAATATTTACAGGAGCATTTTTTGGAATTGGGTCTCCAACTCTTGATAAATATAGTTCAACTACACCCGTGCTCCTAGAGTATTCAACGCCTTCATCTTCTGTCTGAGTTTCGTTGCACATGTGACCTTCCTTGCTTGTGGTTTGTACGCCATTGAGTACGTGGGTGTGGATGCAACTGCTCCTGCACTCAATTCCATCCGAGCCCCTCGCTCGCTGCCTTGAAGAACAGCCTAGTGGGTAGAGCGCAATGTGCGTAGTGCGTAGTGTGCGTAGTGTGAGAGTTCCCAGCCGGTAGGCATTACCAAGTTTCACACACCCACCCATCCACACACCCACCCACACATGCACACCCACACTATTACTCGTTCACACCCTCTCTCCCATTCACACCCACACACCTACACACCCACACCCTCCCTCCTTGTGCACACACCCACACCCACCCTCCTTGTGCACACACCCTCCCACCCTCCCAGTGCACATACCCGAACACATCCACACACCCACACCCACACCCTGCATGCGGCGATGTGGGTATGTCACCCTAACATGATACCCATTTAAGTGGTGAAAAATTGGCAAAATACCGACAATATAGATACATTTATTATATCACCGTAATCCCCACATGCCAAATATGCTAGTTCCTCGGAGACTTTGTGAAACTGTCATCAGATCGGTGAAAATCAAAACTACCCCAAACCACATACGCAGCTATTCAACGCTCCCCACCACTGAACCAGGACCCCAAGACTCCACTCATTCCGCATCAAACTCAATAGTCAGGAGCAGCTCATTTAGCAATCTACCTCCGAACTCACGCGTCTTCTCTGGAATCCAGCCAACGGGCACCTTCCACCTTGGCAACTATCTAGGAGCCACTCGCATCTGGAAGGAGATCTCTGAATCAAAGCCCGATAGCAGCGAGTGCATATTTTTTGTTGCCGATTTGCACTCAATTACCGTTCCTCAGGAGCGTGCGACGCTTTTGCATTCACGCCAGAATGCTCTCGCCTCTATCATAGCATGTGGAGTTGACCCTGCCAAGGCTCACATCTTCCACCAATCCACTGTGGCAGAACACACCCAATTGCACTGGGTTCTGTCGTGTTTCACCAGTATGGGGCTCTTGAACAGAATGGTGCAGTGGAAATCCAAGGCTAATCTTGTCAACTCCTCAAGCATTGTTGACGACTCGGTTGTGGGAAGTGTCAAGCTGGGGCTCTTTTCGTACCCCACGCTTCAAGCTGCTGATATCCTCCTGTACAAATCAACACATGTTCCCGTTGGCCATGATCAAAGCCAACATTTAGAATTGTGTAGAGAAGTGGCAGCCTCGTTTAACAGGGGTGTGGGCCGCGATTTCTTCCCGCTGCCCCAGACTCTATTGGCACCCACCAGCAAGATTCTTTCGCTCAAAGACCCCAGTAAAAAGATGAGTAAATCGCACCCTGAGGAGCTCAGCAAGATTTTCATCACGGACTCCGATGCGGATATTAGGTTAAAGATCAACAAGTCCATCACGGACTCGATTGAGGGCCCTATTACGTATGATCCACAGGCGAGACCGGCCGTTTCCAACCTGCTCACCATTATGGCTGCAATAGGTAACAGGAGCGAGCAAGCGGTGGCTTCCGAAGTGGCCCACTTTACCAAGAAAGAGCTCAAGGAGATGGTTGCTGAGATGCTGGTGGCTGAGTTGAGTGGGCCAAGGGAGAGGTATGCCGAGTTGGCGGGGAATACGGGCCTGTTGGAACGGATTGCGCAAGAGGGCACAGAGAGGGCACGGGAGATTGCTGCGACGAATCTCAAGGAGGTTTATGAGTTGTTAGGATTAAGTGGGTAATATGAGATATGATGAAAAGGTGGATAATAATGATGTATATAGATATAGTGATATAGATATCGATATAGACATGACGTACGGCTATAGTGATATAGACATGTGGACATATAGAATATATATGTAGTGCAAAGTATTCAGCCTCATGTGTATTAATCCCCCCTTGCTCTACAGTTCAACCAACCCTATCAGCTTACCATACTCCACCAAAACCCTCTGAACATCCCTAAATTTCGCACACGATAAAATCACCTCGCGCAAAAGATCCTCCCTACTAACACCACACACACTCTTATCACCTCCTTGCACCACCAGCAGCCCCTGGCACAACTCCATGAGTCTCCCTCTCATCCCCAGCTCGCTCAGCCTCTTGGCATACACCACCAAAAGACCCCTAAAGCTGGCGGAGTCTCCCAATATCTCATATACCAGCAGCTTATTCTCCAAGTGGTTTAACGATATGACAATCTCAAGGTTCTCGTACCCCTCCTTCATCAGCATCACCTTGGAGATCTTGGAGAAGAACCTCCCTCTTCCCTTCCTCAGGAGCTCGTCATTGGTATGGCGCTCCAAAAGCGACACAACGCTATCTTGAGAAGAAGCCAATGACGATGTGTTACGCGACCCCTTGGCCGCGGCCGTGGAATCCCAGTATTGAGACCCAAATGCCCACCACGAGTCGCTAATCACGCTCCACGTACACATGTCTCTGTTGTACAGATAGCCGTTGCCGTTTGCCAGGGTGACGATGGGGATACCGGAGTCGGTGATGGAGCAGAGGGTGAGGTTTTCACCACGCACCAAGAGGTCGCCGTTGAAGAACACCCCCGGGACAGCTTCTCCGGTATTTCTGGCAAGGCTTTTGGAGCTGTAGAGAGGGCGCAGGAGAGGGTAGAGGGAAGCCGCTGGGAAGAGGCTCCTACGATTTGGGATATCCCATACGTAAACGTCGCCAGACGACGACACCGCCATTAGATAGTTACCTTTACTCTCTAGGAAAGAAATAGGACACCCCAACACGAGGGGCGGCAGTAAGCGTTTACCACTATCACTATATACAACAATCGTACCATCGACAGCGCCTGTGGCCCAGAAAGGCCCCTCGCCGCCAGCAGCCAGAAGGATCCGTTTGGGGGTGAAATCAACAAAGATTGTTCTAAGCTCCTCGCTGCCACTCCCCAGCTCTCTCCTTTGCACCCTCTTGGTGAGTGCAATGCGCGTGGGTGCGCTTT